>UYWX01020334.1:59470-128995 GCA_900622495.1 Hydatigera taeniaeformis | reverse complement strand
GGGGGTGGAGGAAAGGCCGTCACTACATGGAATGAACCAAAGTCAGTGAGACAGGCAGCGATCACGGTGAAGCCGCGCTGACCGATTAACTTCGTTTACGACACTGCGGCTGCAGTAGTGATGGTGGTGTCAGCGATGATAGCGGTGGCTGCGGCGTGGTATCGACAACAGGGCGGCCTTTTGACAGCAGCACCAGCAGCCGCTACCACCGCCTTGTGTTCCTACGAGCACAGAGCGCACACGCACACGTATGTCGCTGCCCTATATGCGCTCACGCACACACGCACGCACGCTTGCGACGTCGGCGCGCTCCCCTCCTGGGCCTGTTGCGTGCTTGTGCGCACCTGCGTGTGTCAGCTTACGTGCACGTCCTGGCAACCCATCGATTTTAAATCCTGCTGCCTTTGGTTTCCATCTTGCCTTTGTGCGTCCTCTCTTCCACGGTCATTCTTTCACTTGGGGTATCTCAGCAGTGCCCACTAAACCGATGCACCGGAGCTTCTGTTGTGTTAGTGGACCTTGAGACCCAGAAATCTTTTGTAAAGTGTAAGCAGGAGCCTTATTAGTCCTTAAACGGACTAGTAAGCATGGTCTCGAGACCTTTGAATCTTTGGCAATTAATTTCATTTTGGATTCAATCGGCTCGTTTGTAGTAACTACTAGGTTCTTTAAACTGTAGGAACTTTCTCATCTTGTCTTCCCAGTGTTACACGCAAAGCGCGGAGGTGTCTCTGTCATTTCTGTAGTTGTGCAGATGTGGTAAAGCGTTCCAAACGGATGGTAGTCAGTTACCTTTGTTGCAAAAATGTATTGCATGGCACTACACCAATGGTGTTTTGTGAGGGCAGCCCATATATGCTTCGCCGACCGCCGCCGCGGCCGGCTTGCAAATACTTATTGCCACAATCATCTACATTATGCCCATGGGTGCACGCACACATACCCTTATTCATCTGTTCTTCCAGGCATATCAAAGCCTCAGCTGGTGGCACTGCTTCCTCTGACAAAAGTCGGCGCACCACGGCGGAGTCGGGAGGTGCTCGAGAAATGGTTACGGCTTCTGAATTCATCACTTATATGAATCAAACTGGAGGTGGCAATGCTACCACCAATGGTGGTGCTGATCCTAGTCTCTCTGGTGCACCTCCCCCATCTAAACCCCCGCCACCAACGATGGCAGCACCTGCCATTGAGACTACAACCCGCAAACCTGGCACAAATCTTGCTGAGATTGACCCTAGCGCCTTCGCACAGACTCTGAGTCATCGATTAGAAAAGGTCAAGGAGTCTCGTGGGAAAATAGAGCGCCTTCTCTCCCGCATGCAACCGGTAAATCAACTAAATTTCTTTGCTACTCTTGTTCTACTTCTTCTCAGTTAGCTTTTTTGTATCCGTATTGAAGATTGATCCGGAAGAAGCTGGGGGTGAGGACGCGGAACTGGCCTCAATTCATGCGGAGGTCAACAAACTGCCCTCTCCCCCACTTCCAGCCCGTTCCACTCGCCTTTCTTCGAATTCTCGTCGTGCTACCTCGGCTGCAAGTGGTGATCTGTTGCGCAAGAAACTCTCTGCTCTTCTACCTTCATCTGGTTCGGGTGTAGCTGTTCCTTCTGTAGACGACGCTCAAGTCATTTTGGAAGACCATTGTTCGCGCATCTGGACAGATGAACGGCGTAGTCAACCACTCAACGTTTGTCGCAAAGGCGGTCGTCGTTCTGATGTCTACTCCATCTCCTCCTTCGACAGTGGCGTTGGCACTTGCGGTGGCGGCGGTGGTGGCTTGAACAGCTCAGACTCGGAGTCCTGTGTTAGCCGTGGCGGCGCCTTTCATCATCATCACCATCACCAACAGCAACACTATCGATGGAATTATGCACCACCCCCGCCACCACCGATGTGCTCCTTCTGCCGACGTACCCCATCCATGAACTCAACTCCTGGGGCTCATCGCAAAGAAGTTGCGAGCAATAGTAGCAGTAACAGCAACTATCGGTGGGGTGTGCAATACCAACGGATGCAGCAGTACCTCCATGGCCACAGTCATCACTACAACCTAGAGGAGAGTGACTGCTGTGGCGGTGGGAGAGCCATGCGAAGCAGGAGCTTGACATCCGATTCACCTAGTGTCTTTGATTCGGGCCTCTCCTCCACCTATGATCACTTGCCTCCGCCTCGTCGATCTAGACACGATGAGCACAAGTTAGTGTAAGTTCTCCCTCCAGCCTCCAAAGTTGGCGTACAGTTTCACAAACCAGTGTAATGAACTGCTATCGCATGCTTTACTGTGGTCAAATTGCAAGCGCTATCATTAAGGTTGTTGTTGACTGGATTGCGTAGATTGTTTGAGATGTTACGCTTCAAAGGCAAGAATGTAGGCTTTTTCTTCATGCCGAAATGGCTTAGCAAGCGCGCAAAGCCTTAATCGCCGCTGTGCCTAGAGAAAATTCTAAGTGTGTCTCGGTGAGTGTGTGTTTAGGCTCCTGATGTTTGCGTGCACACAACAAACACACCCACCCACTGGATACATGGCACACCATACACGCACACGCTCGTTTTACCTGGCCACGCGAACGACATTGCGGTTGCAGCGGCGACGCGGCTTACATCAAAGCGACTCCACATCAAAGAAACCTGTACCACCGCCACCGCCTTTCTCGCTTACTCGCCAGCCCTCTCTCCATGTGTATGCTTGTGTGGGTGTGTATACGCCCGCGAGTGTGCATACGCATACGCACGCACCCTCACTTGTGTGGAGTTTTATAGCGCCTCCCCCCACTTTATCGATTCGCATGTGCACAACCACAGGCGTACGCAACCGTCTCTATTGTGCGCGCGTGCGTGTGTGCTTGCAAAGGGAAAGGTGGCCACTCGATTATCAACGGTGTTATGCACGCATGCGCGCGCGCCATATGATCAAAGCTGTCCTTCTGTGAGGGTTCTATCCTTTCCATTGGTATCTCCCTTAATTCTTTTATACCGTCCGCCACTACCCGCCTCTTGATTAATGCATGTAGAGTGCACACACAGACAGATCCTTTGATGGGCACGGTACGAACCTTGCCTCAACTAATCTTACATTGCCTTTTCTTCCTCCTTCCCCTGTGTACAGCGCACGTGCGTCTGCATAGTTTTCCTCTCCACCCCTCTCCCTTTCTTTGCTCTTAACGGCAATAGTTATTTCAACTAGTTCACTCATTGCCCGCTCGTTCGCTTCCTACCTTGTACTTCATCCTTCACTCCCCACCTTTCCGGTCATCCACTACCTTTTGTATGTGTATGTATGCTGTGTGCCTGCGCCAAGAGGGTTTCGGGTTTTTTCTCTTCCGCCGCCATCGCTGCCTTCGCCTTGGTCGTCCTCTGGGCACATACATACAGACACAAGTGTTTCCTTTGCTGCAGCCCCTATCCTGTCCTATCTTGTGCGCTCTTTGGCATTTTAGGCCACAGACTGTCGACGATGCTACGCCAACGTTTGGAGGGCGTTTGTCGCCTCTGCCGGATGGTAGGCCCATCCTCCTTTTCCTTTTAACCGCGCTTTTTTATCTGTTCATGTGTCCAAGTACAGTACTGTTATGTTTAATTTTAGATCTAAATCGTCTGCTGGGTGATTGTGACGCTGAAAGAAATGTCACTCCTGCTGCTCTCACAACCAATCTTGATCTCCTCAATCCCAGTTATCGTGCTCCTCAGCCGCCGCCGACCAGGTCAGTTCCTGAGCCAATGCACACTTACATACACAAGCACACACATAAAGCAGTTAGATTGATTATTTTTTTCACCAGGCTAGTGGGTGCTTACTCTTCCATCGTTGGACTGGTTTTACTGGGGTTCAGATGGTATTAATTGCTAAATATGCCTGCGTGTGCGTGCACACTGGCCACTTCATACTGTAGGCGGCGGTGTTAGGGCAACGTCTGCTTCCGATGTCCGCTTGATCCGCCCTGTGGATATGTGCACGTGCTCTCGACGCTCCAAACTCCGACACACCGGCGCACATGCGCACACTTAATGTGCTGATTCAGGCATGCACCCACCGCTTCCTCGTATAACACGCGTTGTGACTCATAAGGTTATCCACCCCTCATGCATCCATCCATTCATTGCCCTTCCTCCCTTCTCTCCCCCCACACGTGCGCGAATCCAGACTTGTTCACACGTTCTTTGGAGTCATCACCTCCAATTGTGCTTGGATTGCGCCAAGTCTTTTCGCATTCTGCATTAAAATGCGTACGAATTGTTCGAGCGTTTGAGAGTGTATACACTTGCTGGTCCAATCCTGCTCACCTGTTCTGGGTGAGTGTCTGTGTGTATACACGTTGTGGTGTGTATGCACGGATGCTCGCTCGGCCGTATAGTGTGTCTTCAATGTGTATCAATGGCTCTTTTTGTTATTAGTCTGCTTTTTTGTATCTGCTCTCTCTCCATTGGCCTACTTGGTCATGATTGAATGACTCATCGGGGTCTCTTCGTCTGACGCACGCGTGTAAGGGACCCAAACTACTAGCCCGCTACTTGGCAAACGACCAAACAAACCAGCAGGCGAGCAGGGGCTCGCTGAGGGGAGGAAGAGGAGGTGGTGATGGGTTTGGAAGGTGTGTTAATAGTTTGGCAAGCATCACGACTTCTGTCGTAATGCTGGGATACCGTTGAGTAGAGTAGGCAGTGGGGCGTAAGGCAAAAGGTAGGCGCCTTAAACAAATGGTCTCTTCTCTCCCTTTTCTTTTAGCGAGTGCCCACCATCAGTCTGGTGCAAGGGCTTATTTTTTGTTCCTTTCAATCTTTAGACCAGATCGGCAAAAGTTTGCTCAGCAGAGCAGCTGTAACGCTGCAACAACGATGCGATGTACGGAGAGCACGCTGCTCAAGTCGGCCCCGGGCTTTCCCTCTCTCCCACCACCGCCTCATCAACAGTCGCATCAGTCACAGGCCTCTGCAGCTGCTACCTTCAATCTGGTAGTTGGCTACTACCTCTGTGACGATCCTGTGCCCTATCGCACCGTTTGGACCGGCCCTCTCACCGCTAATGCTGCCGCTACTCCCAACAACCCTCCTTCGATTACTCTAGGCCAGTTCAAACAACTGGTTGCCAAGCGAGGAGTCTATCGGTAAGCCTCTGTTTTGTGAGCTGTGAAAGTTGCCTCGCGGGTCCTTTCCTGATTACCTTCAGGAGTGAAGGCTGATAATTACGCATTGTCAAACCGAGACGAACACAAGGGTGTTCTGCATGTTAAACTTACTGACCTAATCAAAGTCTAAATTATGCGGGGTGTAAGATGTCTATTAAGTCAGAGTCATCGAAGCGACTCTGAGTAGATGAGGCCCTCTTTACATGTGTGCGTGTGTGTACCGTCGTTGGTTTGCCTACTTTCGGGTCGTTGGCATTGCTGTGCTGGCTTCCTCATGACGCGCCTTGAAAATCAATGTGTGCGGGTGTGCGATGCGTCGTAGCCCAGAATCCGGACGCACGCGCTAAGCTGTTGATGGTGTGTTGATAGTGGCGGTGACGGCTGCGGCGGCCGACAGGGTAATAGCAGCATCAGCTTCAGCCTCGTTGTTAGCAGCAGCAGTCCAGTCCATGGTGAAGTTTCTTGCTCTGTATGTGTGTGTGTTTTCGTCACCGGCTTTGTGTATATACAAGCGTGGAGGTGAATGTGCATACACGCGCTCGTGATTTTGGGTAGCCTTTTTGATGTCTCTTCTTCTTCTTCTTCAACCGCTTTCTCCTTTCCTTCCGCCCTACCGACCTTCATCCAAGTCACTCCTCCTACCATATATTCTACTTTTGATATACCTCAATTTTTTCTCTAGTCCATCACGTTCTTCGGCAGATGTGGACTGATAGTGGAATTAAGTGCGGTGCTTGAGGTATAAGTGAGGGATACGCGCTTTACAGACCTTGCAGGAAGATGAGTATACATTGTTACCACAGCTACCACTGCTGTATTAGCCTTAGGAGGCCCCAATGTCATCAAATACACACATACAGACACTAACTCCGGCTACGATGCACGTACTCACACGCACGTGTCTTGCGTTGCTATCCTTATCGGTTGTATGCCAGTAACTCTACGTGTTGTTTGTCGGTCGACGCCGACAAAGGCCTCTGTGTTTCCGGTTGCTCCTATACACTTACCTGGTCTGCTCTGCAATGTATGTGTGTCTGTGCCTCCAGTTGCCGAACTCTCTTCCTTGTTAACCAAATAACTTGCTATTTATTTACCACTCAATGAGGATAGAAACCTTGTCTATAAGTGCACGCAATAGCGGCTACCTTCACGTCCTACCACTGCAGCCATGCTTACCCCTGCCATTGTGCAAGGCATTATTCTCGCAGTCAGTTATACATGTTATGCAACTCATAGAAAATTATTCTCCGATATATCCTTCTATGCTCTCAGAATAGAAAAAGTGGAGTTTTTTAATGTTAGTGGTCCGTTACTTCTATGGGTAGGTAGTTATTTGAGTGCAAAAGTTACAAACACACTCCGAATGGCTTTGACTTGGGGAAGGTTCCCAGTTGTCCACCGACCCACCCACCCTCTCTCGCTCTACCTGCCCTTCCCCTGGCTAGCCAGCCAGCCAGCCAGCCAGCCAGCCAACTAGTCTGTCGCGCAGTTTTATTCCAGCGGCTTGATCAAAGTCACAGGCATCAAACGAATGTAAGTAGGCGCGCAAACGTCCTTACCTGTCGCCGTTGGACCTCGTGAAATCGATTTTGATCTGGATTTTGTCTTGAATTACTGTCATGTCAATGGTGCTCGCAATTATGCATAAATGGGATTGTTGCTACTCTTGTAGTTTAGCCCTCTTGAGGTAATTTTTACCGCTCATATTCGATCAGCATACGCCACGGATTGCCTTTATCTTGAGGCACGGACCCTGTGCATGTGTCCCTTCATCCTGAAAAGGCTTTTGGTTTAATTGTGACGGATGGTGAAGTTCCTCTCATTCCAACAGTGGAACTGGTCACTTTGATTCCTTTGAAAGAGCAAGATTGGGACGTGCAAGCGTTTGTGTGCGCGCGCTCTGTGGAGGCTGGGATGCTGGTACTGTCTACGCTGCTGCAGGGAGGAAACGCCCTGTTTTACATGCAAGGTTTCTTATGTCTCTGATTTTCATGTAAATGTTGTAGTGATCACTCTTTCCTTGGTCTGACTCCCTACACCCACCATCGCGTATCACACTGCGCACTCACACAGATCGTTTTATTGTTCAGGCGGGGCGCAGCGCGGCGCAGCTTTGTTAGTCCTGTGTTTGATTGTGAGTGAGTTACTGAATGCGTGTCGGCCTCATCAAAAGTACGAACGCGCGTCCGCGCACACGCAAGTCAGCAAATAGGCCTGGGAGACCTCTCCCTCCTCCCTTCATCCCCGCATCCTCTTTCACTCTTCGCCCTCCACCGAATGCGTGAAATCGATGTTGGTGTTTATTAGTGCGTGAGCGCACGCGTCTACGTGGAGTGCTTGCTTTGAAGGGAAGCACGTGCGCAGAGCAGAGTGGAATCAAAGTAGTCGCGCACCGCCTCTTTCATCTCATTGCAGCAGTTTTAGAGGGGGTGGGAGCTGGAGTGGGAGCGGAAAGGCTCTTGGCTGGCGAGCGCGTATGCGTGTGTACTTACAGAGGCCGGTTTTCTCTCAGCAATCATGCTGGAGGGGTGGAGGAAAGCGGTAGTGTACGCACTTGCGGGTACCGGCGGTAGGTGATTAATAGACACACGCACACACTGACATCAAACGAGCACCTCGGCGCCGCTGCTGTGGGAGATTTGTGTGGTGCGCGTCGCTACAAGGCGCCAAGCGAGCATCGATTCCGAGTTCTTTGTGTGTGTGTGTGCCATCCATATCTCATCGAGCCCCCCTTCGATGCCCACGACTTCAACCCCTTTGTGGGTGTACTTTATACACCACCTCTATCCATTCTCTGTTCTCCTGATAGCTTGACCAACTGACCATCCATGACGAACCGGAGATGATGTGATGGCTATTGTTTTAGCTTTGAATGATTCTCCGAGTTCTGTCGCGCTACTCGATTCCCTTCTGACGACTCCGCTAGGGTTCTGCACACCGCGAATTTATGTATTTGCAATTGGGACCTCATTTAGGTCGTAGATCTTAACATTTTCATTTCCTTCCTTATGTTGCTGCATTGTGTTACTTCTTGACTTGTATTCTTAGTTTTCGACGATCTATTGTTCAAGTACGCCTATCGGCGGAAGGGATATGGGGAATTAAAAGTACCTGCAGCAGGCAGTTGCCTTGGTGACCACAGAAGTTATTGATCTTTTATCACATTTGTTTGGAAGAGGCTGTGTTGCGCTCCCGTGGATGCGCTTGTTCGCTTGCCTGCTTTTGCGCAGCTCTTGCATTCCACATCGATGAAGGACACGTCACTGCCGTGCTCAGCATACGGTCTACTACCCCTACTGAAATTACTTTCTACTTAACAGCCTATAAGTAGTATCGCTTATGAGTTAATGACATGCTTGATCACGTGTTGTTCTGTAGGTACTTTTTCAAGACGGCCAGCGACGATTTTGGCACTGGCTGCGTACACGAAGAGGTGGGTGATGACAACGCAATTCTGCCGCTGTGGGAGGGAAAGGTGATTGCTCGTGTTGAACGCGCCGATTGATGAGGTGTGATATCGTGTTGGTCTGCGTTTGTGTGTGTGTGTGTGTGTGTGTGTACAGGAGGGGGAGTGATTTTCTTCTATTCTATCAAGTCTTCCTACCCACTTATACCTAAGACCTGCGTACTATGGCCACCCAGTCCACTCATTCACCAACACACATTTAATCCAACTGCAGACCCAGTACCTACATACCTATGATGAACATATTTTGCTCTAAACGGTGATTTTCTCCTCCCTGTCTCTCTCCTCCCATCCCCGTCTATCAATGTACAGATGCTTTCACTATGTCCAGTCCTGCCTTCCCTACTGAAAAGCCATTTTATATGTATAAATTCGCGGGCGTGCACACTGATATTCAGATTTCGTATGTCTCCTCCTTCCATTTGGGAGTGCTAGGGTGTAAATGGCCTCCGCCTGATGTAGCCTAAGACGCTCTCATTTTTGAGCGCAACCCTTTAGGGACCTGAGCTAGGAGCTGCAAGAATAAGCAGGTCTATATCAGTGCCTTGGATGGATGCCATTCTACCTAATCTAGGTAATCAAACTTCAGATGGAATGACCAGTTTCTTGAATTGTCACCAAATTGGTTGCATGGATCTCTGTCGTAGAGTTTTTGGGAGCACCTTTGAAAATCACAAGCCAGCGAGCATTCTCTAAATTGCATTTCAGGACATTGTATAGTTTGTGCCTTCTTTGTGATATCTGCAGACTTATTTTGACTGATGCCAACCCTTACTAGTGAAGGGAATTGAAGCTCTAAAATCTTAATTCACTCCTTTACCAATCACCCTTACTCACGGTTTGACAACAACCCCACAGGTGTTAATCAGTGTAGGGCCTCCCTCTCTTCCATATCTCGAAAGAGTGAATTGTAGTGGCGAAAAGATCAAAGTGCCATGCCGCTCACGGTCCCCTTGACTGGTCACATGTTCCTCCATTGACAGGCTTGTCTTCTCAATCCTACGGATCGGTGTTGAGACAAAGAAATGCATTACGGAAAACGGGTAAAGGCAAAACCAAGATTGCTTGAAGCTCCTGTTAGAAGCATAGTAATTAGTGCTACACATTTGTTTTTAAAACTTTAAACGCGATTTTAAGAAGGACTCTGAGGCAAGATCGTTCTTGATGTGGAAGGCTAGCTTTTTCAACAGACTAACCCACGACTCAAGGCATTAGTCTCCAACCAACTACTCCCATGAATGGGGAGAAAAGGGAAGACGCCTCGAGTTGTAAAAACATGGTTAAGGAAATAAGGAGACGTACAATGGTCCTCTGATGCAAACTTGTGCTTCAATTGTTTTCACCCAACGTTGCTCAGATTAGGATGTCATTCAAACCGTCTCCGTTTTATTGTCATATCCACCTACTCACAAGCGCTTTCAATGAAATAGAGTGTGCAGGAAAGTGACTTCTGATGCCATCAAAAGGCACCTATTTTTTTCGAAAAAGACCTCATTAGGGCAGAAATAAGTTTTGAGCAATGTAGACACAAAAAACTATTAGTCTCCGCGAATGAGACATCGCGCGTGATTTACCACTGACTCGTGTCGTGATGATTCAGCATGGATTCAACTAATTCAGCTATCTTTGTCATTTATTCTTAAAACGATCAGTATCTCCTTGATTAAGGGGACGGAGTGCGAATCAGTTGGCGTTTCCATTACCGCGAATGGCTTTCTTTTCACCTTTAGCGGAAGAATCGGAGTGCAGCATAAAACGAGTTGAAGAATAGAATCACTCGTGATTATTGCCGATTTTACGAGTTTATTTATGGAAGAAGCGATATTTTTAGCCTGCATTAGAGTTTCAATAATAAATGAGTGTGTTCAAATGTGCAACCACACTTATGACTTTTTGTCTGTTCCTATGCAGGCATGTGGAGCTGCATTAAGCTCCCTCTAGCCCTTCCCACCCCCTCTTTCCAGCTTCAGCAATCGCTGGGAAAATAAGTAAGCGAATAGTTACGAGTGTTAGTTTTACGGTCGGTTTAGTGTGAGACCCGCGTTCTCCCACTTTTTAGTATCGATATGACCAAAGCGTAAAAATCAGCAGAGATCTGAGGAGAGTATAAAACGAACTCGTAATGCGCTCAGTTCAAAGGAGAAGACCGCGCACTCAAAATTACTTTGATGTTGGATCACACGGCAAGTGCCCTCTCCCAAAGTGTGGGTGCGAGAGAGAGCACCACCATGTTCACGGTCCCGTGGCTGATCACAGTTTTAAGGTCATCTGCACACCCCTCAGACACTAATGCAGCGGGATAGTAATTATAGCTCCCGAGTGTTTCCCAGTTAAATTGGCACACAGTCAAATGTGATTTCAAACGAGAGGGTAGAGGCGGGTGCGGGCACAGACCAACGCAGACGCAAAGACGGCACAAAGGAAGGGACGTGCTTTCAAATCTCGCGGCTCGTTTTATCCACCCGCCAATCCCTCCTCCCCCCATGCGCCATTCGCCCGGTGCGTGCGTGCGAAGGTTGGGAAGATGGCGGAGGCGGCACATTTAAAAGTTTACGCAGAAAGGAATTAATTTTTAGGTAAATAAATGGGAGACTTGAGATGTAAGCCACATGAGCTGCACCGATGGTGATTCATCGGCCAACATATTCCTCCTTGATTACTATCCGCTGGCTCGGGTCATACAAATGCAAGCCCGACTGGAACGTATTCACCAATACAGAGACAAGTTTTTTTGAAGAGCAAAAGCTGAAATTCTTCTGGCCTTAATGTTACGTTGGCAATAAGCGCAGCCTCTGCATGTTGAAAGGGTCCATTTAGAGTCAAACTTGGTGTGGCAAGCTTTAATGTGATCGAATCATTTAGCAAGTGGCAAAAAATCCCAAAAAGACAGGCTAATGGAAATGATGGGGATCAAAAGTTACTCTCTTGCTAATATTAAGGATGGATGCGGAAGCCGCGCTTTCGATTTACTTAAAAAACATTGCATAAAACTCCGTCAAGACTATGAAATGGATGCAAACCGATTTTTAGCTTTGGCTATCAATACAGTCTAGAAAAAGGCGAAGGGTGCGGACAGAGTGTTCAGGCTGTCTCTATTTATTTTCCAAAGTAAACATAAACTCTCACATGGAGGGAATCCGTGCACTGGCGCTCAAAATCTCAGGCAGATCAAAGCTTTGAACCGCGCGAATACAACGAAACATATAAATTCAAATTAACACGACTTTAATGGGTGATTTACGCTACACTTTGCGACTACAAAAGTGGGGCAAAATAATTGTGTACACATCGAGAGTATCCAGGACTAATCTTAGAACAAATACAAATTCGGAAGGATTTTCGATGCTCGTGGAACATTTGTTGCTTTTTCAACTGGTAAATCAGGACATGTCTTAAATTGCCTTCTAATTCCTAACCGTGTAATTGACATTGAGTAAGTTGCTCCCTTCGTTTTAATTAACAAAATGGCTCGAAGTTAATGCATAGGTCACATGGCGGGGTAGAAGAAGACCAGCTGATTAAAAAGCAGCCACATCTCATCGCATACTCCTAAATTCTACATAATTAAAAAGATGCATAAAAAGCGGCTGACATCAGCGTACCAACGATGTAAGCAAATTAAAGTGCAGCTGTATTCACTTCGCACTGCAAAGCTTATTTCCTAATTCGATTAAGCGAAATTGGCGTCAACCTTTGGTAAACAATTACAATAATTCATAGCACAAGCAAGTGCGTTGATGGCGTTACAAAATAATTTGGCTTTTTTGTTCGTGGAGGGTAGTCGATTCAAACAATAGATTAGACGGGACTCGGGAATATAGAGATAATAAATCGCGCATAAGCCTAAACGAGGCCGTCTGAGGATTGTTTTGTGGATCTCCCTGTGGTGCGACCAAGCCGAATTGGTGCGCACAAATGCGAGATATCCATGCCCCTCACGCATAAACGTCCAAAAGCGCTAATACGGGTGAATTAATTCACTCTTACTTTGCTTTGAAGCGCTTCGGCGGCGCAGTTCAGAAAAGTGTCTCCCTGGTTGTTTTTTTTACTCTGTCCTGCTCTCTGATTCCTCACGCGCCTGTGCGTGCGTTCATTCGTTCGCCCGCCCAAAAAAACATTCATATGTGATGTCTGCCCTTAGCTCTCTTGATCTCCCGCTCGCCTGCTCGGCAGTTGCTGCTAAAGTGAGTGCTCTTTCAACTGTAAATCGGCGGTGGCAGTAGCTGAGCTGTCTTTGGTGTGCATCCGTACCATATACGTTGCGTGTAGTGGGACGTGCACGGCTGCGCATACGTTCAGGCCTTAAACGGCGTTTAGCCTATTTGGGCATCAATCACCTCCTAATTGTGCCACGTCAAATGAAGGAGATGCACAATTCTGTGTTGGATCGATCTCCTACCGGCTGACTTGCCTTACGGGGTTGGAACTAATGTTTACTGGTGCCGCGGAGGTATTCATTAAGTTTAACCATCGCCTAAAACATTACACAGACCTCCTTCCTTTGCCCCCTAGACAGACCTTTATGATTAGAAATGTCGTCCTTCTGCGCTGTGGTGATGCGGTTAAGCCGTAAAAAGGAGCCATAAACCGCCCCTGGAAGGGTTATTGGTGGTGGTAGTTATGATGTGGACAAAGCCAGACCCAGGTTCCCCTCTCTCTAAGTCGTTACTTTTTATCATTTTAAAAAATCAGAGTTTCCACAAAATAATAACAACATATTCTTTAAGTAGGCAGTAATTCTCAGTGTATTTGTAAAAGAAAGTTCATTTTTTATTGTGTTACGGAGGATTTTGAGGGAGAGTTTAAACATGAGGAAGGTTGCTAGGAGGTATCACCATAAAGTTTAAGTTAACGGATGCAGTAATCAAGTAACAAATGTAGTCCGAACTCCTAAATATATACTTGCGAGTGCAGCTCTCTGAAACTGCTCTGAAGGTTAAAGATCCTCTAATCCTAGGGCTTGCGGCTACCTGTGAAGGCAGGATGACCAAATGCCCCTTCAATACGTGATAAACATACAAATAAAATCCTCATGGGGATTGGAGGCAAATATCACTTTAATAATCTCATAATGATCAAGTATCGCACTTTTAGTCTATAGTGGGAATTTTCAAACCTTTCTGGCTCCTATTATCCAGCCGGCCAGCCTTGGAAGGTCATTTTTTTGGGCGTTTTATTTTCCACAGCGTCCAGTGATTACAGTGTGATCTTACGCACAAACATAAATCGTAACACCAGACGTCTGCCTGAGTGTGTATATGTGAGATTTTATGTCACACGCAGTTACCGCCACCACCACTATCGCTCCCACCGCCTTCTCTCTCTTCCTTCTCGCCGCCATTCCCATTCCGCACCGAGTGCGCACGTGCGAGAGTGAGAGAGAATGAGCTGATAAATGTCCGGCTGCGCACTCCCACCAGCCTGCTTCAGAGGAGGGCAGAGGTAGGCACTACTTAGCTCGCTTTCAGCCCCAATCAATCAACCACCGACACTTTATATCAGCATGTCATATGCAATCATCCGATTCTCATTCACTTTTAAAATTGATTTCATAACAGATATTTCAGCTGTTCATACGAATCATGTTTGGCATTCGATGTTGGATACATTGGAAGGAGACTAAAGTGGTTTGCGTTTGTGCTCCACATGCCGATGTTGTGAGGTCAAATTACGTCACCCTGCTACTATCCTCCATGCGATTTGACTGGTAGGAAAACTGGAATTGCATCGAGACAATTTGAGTCGACTCAAAAGGTCAATTTCGCATAGTGTTACGCCTTTGCGGGGTGAGAGTAGGCGGCGAGAAGCAGCTAATCTTTGCATACAACGTCAAAAGGCAGAATAGCTTCTCAATATGCCGAAGGAGGAGTTGAACGTCAACCTCACAGCCACAGTGGATGTACCGTGAAACTGGAGATGTCGTTTACTTCACCATTATACTTGTATAGAGCGGACAATAATCACGCTCTTGTTAGCATGGAAAATCCTTCCCATCATGCTGTTAGAGGCTTGAAAATTCAACTTATGCGGCAAACAAATTCATAGAGGGCTTAAGTGCGAAAATGAACAAGAGGGCTCAGAGGATAGCAGAATCAGAGTTTGCAAGTGCATAACTGTTAATTTGCCCAACGCATTAGCATGCAGCAAATGCTGGGCAAGTGAGCTTCTGCTGCAGAGTCACCCCACCTATCGAGGTAGCTGGATAGAGCTGGATTTTATTACGCAATTAGACAGGTCTAGCAATTAAATCAGCCAGAATGGGGTGGATTTAAGACTTTAGCTTTGTTCGCTGAACGCACCCACATTGTGTATACATTCATGTGTCTAGACGGCGGTCGTGTGCGTGTGTGTCATGAAAATATCAGCTGCATCGTGTGTGAAAGTGTGGCCCACCTCGTCCGACACACCGTCTCGATGGCCCCACAAAGTCTTGCCGACCCACTGGTCGCATTAAGTGGATTCAAAACTTGATTCACTAAGCAGTAAACACGTTCCCTTTTCCCACACTTTCAGATCCAATGAGAATGAGGACTGGCAACCCGAGGCATCTGGCTGGATTAGCTCGGTGTAATTTAGTAGCCAATTATAAAATAAAACGTTGATTTTAGCAAATGTTTACATGCAAAAAGGGTTTAGATCGAGTAAGCTGTTGACAACTATGCATTCAAAGATGATTGAAAGCCTCAAAAACTTCTCCAAATGCACATCTTTTAAGCGACATGTTGTAGACTGCCTGCACAACCCAAAAGTTGAACCTTATTCCTAGATATTTACTTGATGATCTTTAAGAAATCTAGCCCGTAAAGAATTTTACTAAAATTGTCCCCTTGGGATCGCGTTTTTTGTACATTGGCAGCATCGAAGTAGTTGATGTTGTAAGAAAGAACATCCAAGAATTCGTCATGCCAGACAACGAAGGAGAGCACAATACAGGTATCTGACTGTCAAGTCACTGACACCTCTTGGCAATTCTGCTTAGTTGAAAGCTGTGCCAAGGTAATGGGAGTGGCTGTGCACATTTTGTATGTCTATCGTTGCTATAAAATGGTGTTTCGAGGTTAGTTTTTGTGCCTACTTTGCCTAAAGCTATTATTTTAACAATGTTCTGAGTTCACTCCGATGAGGCCACTGTGCAGACCACAGACAAAGATGACCACTGGAAATAAACACCATTGGCTGCCCTTCTTTTAATGATTGCAGCAGATTTTCTCAACCTTAGCCTGCAGGCTGGTTCTCACCTACTAATTCTATTTATTAAGTAGTATAAAATTGGAATATAACTTGGAGATGAGGTGTCAAATTAATAGCCGATGAAGGAGAAACTTAACGCATCTCTGAAGACAAAACAGACATTTTATTAAAGCAAAGTAGGCATTTTTGAGTTGCAGAAGGGATAATGGCTTGCTGGCATGGTCCAGAAACCAAGTGACTAGGGAACACTCTGATAGCTATCTTCAGTATCCCACTGATGAAATAGAAATTTAAACAATCAAGCATCGTATGAAAAAATGAAAGTTAGTGGATCTAAGTTCAGAGTATTTTCCTGACCTCACCTTTGACCCATACGTACAAATGTAGGGTAATATCGCCTTGATTTAACCCAATAAGGTGTGTCCAGGGAGGACTTTGGAGGTAAGAGTAGGATCACCAGATTATTTATCACCAGTCGTTAAACAAAGCCTGTACAATAAACTGGGCAATCGGGTCCAAGTAGCTAAAACAAATGCTACTGCATCGTTTAATATACTGGTGACATGTTTTTTTTTCATAAAATGAAGCAGAAAATAATAAAAGAGGGATGGGAATTATAACATCTACAGATACAAAAGGCTGAATCGCTCATCATATTTCTGCCTAAAAATAACAACCTTTAGGTGCCCACTACTTCTGTAGATTGAAATCTACAAGTTCATCTGATAATAGGAAGAAAATCTATCAGGCTGAAAAGAGTTGCTTTTAACGGACTCGACCGCATATTCCCTTTCCTTATGCATGACCTCCGGTTATGGTAGTTGCGCTGTGCAGGTCCACGGAGAGGCCGTAAAATGACGTCTCTCACGATTGGACGGCGGTCTCAAGTGCAACACAAAGGTAAGGGCGTAATAACGGGTCATTAGGAAATCAAGTTGTTCTGCTACGTTAGTTAATCTTCCCTTGACCACTTTAAATTACCACTTATCCACTCATGTCGTCTCTTTGAAGACACCGCACATGTAAGTAGCCTCGACCACTGCTAGCCGTTCGGCTATTGCAGTGGCCTACAATTCGTACATCTAGAAGAGACTGTGGATCAGAGTAATAAAACTAAATGGACCATTCAGGAGTTGCATTAGCCCATGCCGATATTGGCGCTGGCGCTGTGACCTTACAAGCAAAATGGAGCCTCTTGTGAGTAGTCTTCACCCTCAGCAGACAAAGCAACTTGGTCCTTATCAGTGGATAAAGTGACTTCAGATCAAAGTCGGTCAAATGAAGTTGGACCTAAAGGGCGCAATTGCACGACATGCTTTTCTACCACAAAGAAGGCTTTCGTCACTCCTTCAACAGAAAGCATAGGAAATGAATATTTTATGGTAAAGCTATCATGCTACGTGACGATCAAGCCTGCAACGCTTTCATCTTAGCCTAAATTTCAGCCTCTTTGAAGCCGAAGAACTTCCTGTTTCCCATTTTTAGGAAAGCTGAGATAGCCGCAAAAGGCCAATCTTGCCGGCCTGGAATTAATTAAATCACTTAAAACATCAAACAGCAAACGGTATTTTCAAATAAATCTCCCTTACTCTTTTTCATTTTGCTTTTAAACAAGTACATTTTGGTCGAAACCATGACTACGGAGGAAAACTGAACACCAAGGTAGCTTTTGCAAAACGAAAACTAGTAGTCCAGTATTAAGTAAAGGGAATTTCGGATCTGTTCGATTGGTATCATACTAATAAACTGCTTGAGTTTTGGTCTTGTAACATTAACGCTTATTACGCAATAGTGATGTTGACTGCTATGCTTATATCGTGGTGCGACTCCTAGTCATTTATAGGAATTGGTTTAGTGGATGGACAAGGATTCTTTTGGTTTACGGTAACAATGTACGCTGCACTACGTAGGGCCGTTTAAATAGTTCGCAATTCTGTCAAGATTAAAAGTCAGTAGAATTTCGCACACTTTCCTACTATGAATGTGGAGTTGCCGTGGTGTCGCTACTTGCCCAGCAATTTAGCCCTGTCCAGGTTCCTTACCAAGCACTTTTGCAAATGCAGCTAGTCTTTCTATGCATCCAACGTTTGCAATACCAACACACTTAACCATAAAGCCGTAGAAACGAATATATTGCAGTTGTTGGGTGTTTTACACCACTCCAGCAAATAGCATGAGCGCATGTATGTCAGTTTTAATGTGCTTTCCGCTACCTTCGCGAACTGCCGCAAGTCTCTGCTCGTCCGTTTGTGTGCACGTGCGTGGGTGGGTGTGCCCAAGCTCGCCCTTTGATGCAACCGATAGGTAAGGACGTAAACTAAGTTGCCCACATGGGGACTGCCCTTCTTTGCACTAGCAGAGAAAGTGATAGGATTTGAATGTTGACACTTCTCGTATTTTTTCAAAAAATTGTTCTCTGACTCCAATTAACAGTTGACTTGAGAACTGATGATTTTCTCGATGGCTAAAAAGCACCATAAACAATGTGTATCAGCAGGCGGATCTCAAAACTGTAAAAAATGATGTGAAACTTAAATGATTATGAGTGTACGCTGCGAATAAGGACAAGTTATCAGCAATGTGCATTCGACAAAGGATCGAGGAGTTCGTGTCGTGATTTTATTGTTTGTTTAACAAAAAGTAGGAGTTGTCGCCAAGATTGACAAAGTAACTCCTTGTCTGCTTGCATAAAAGAAAGACGGAGCAGAGAAAGGGGACTCTATGAATTACATCGGCTGCTGTTTGCGTTGACCAAGCCTCTCCTAACGAGCTGTTTGTGATTTGGGCTATTCGTGGCCAAGGAGAAGTGGTACGCTTTTGGCTGAAAGCACTGTCTCTTAACTGAGGCATTGGCTGTACAAAAAAGGCATTGCTGTTAGTCAGCTAGGTGAGTGCGATGTAATTGGGATATCAAAATGATTTTATTTTGCCATTAATTCCACCTTTACAAGACGAATGAAAGAACTTTTGGTTTGGGTGCTCCTCCGAGCCATAATTCTTACTCATGCTCTCTGCCATGCTGTTGGGTTGGCGCGTTTTCAATAAATTATATTTGTGTGAGTTGATGGAGCAGTTATTTGAAGGCATTTTAGTGTAATGTGGGTTATATTAACGCCCACAAGCCATTTGCATGGCCCGGTGATGCAGAGTTGTCTTTGATCTCGCCCCGAAGCGGGCGGGCGGGCGGACGGACGGACGGACGGGCGTGCGTGCATTCGCAAGCGGCATATTACAAAGGCGATGGCAACAACAAGGCAGAGGAGGCGGAGAGATTTTGAAGAAATTGTGTCACTGTAATTTCGGCGCTTTTGAGTTCCTGTGTGTGCGTGTGTGTGCCAAAATTTTTAATCACAAAGGGGATATAAACATAAAGTTCCCCAAAGCGAAGTCCTCCAACACGAGATTGACGCAAATTGTGCATGCGCCATTTCATTTCTTTTTTATTGTCAACTTAAAATGCTCTCATCAAGTTATAATATTTCCTTAAATTGAAAGGTTATGATTAGCCATATTTCTTTGCTAGATTTTACTGCTAAAATGCCCCATTGCTATGTTTGCATAGCCTTACTTGAGGTCCTCCCAAAAGGCTTTATGAGTCTCCTCTACAATACATTTTTGATGCCGACTGTCAACTCAAATCGCAACCCTTTGATGTTTCTTCTTCACATATTGCACAGGCAGCCTCACCACTGGTGGTGCGATGGGTTGAAATGATTCGGTACGGTGGCCTGCAATTTCGCCTTCGGCGGGTAACGTGGCTTTTGTGTCTGACTTAAAAATGAATAAGGCAGAGTATTTCTCGCAGCAATTCAACATCCCCACCTTACAAAGTCTAGTGATCCGAGGTGGGGACCGGCGGACAAACGTCAAACCAACAAGACTTTGTTTGAGTCTTTCAAGCTCCCAAATGTTATTATGCAATTTTTCACAATATGTTTGACTTTTAAAGTGCTGTTAAATTACCTTCTAAATATGGTTTATTGCCACTACTCAAAGGCGCCGCCTGAGGGAGATTTGATCATGCCTGGAGTGAAGGATAGCAAAGGGAGTGGTGCAACACCCTGAACTTCATGAAGCACTTTCAATAGCTGCACTTCTCATTCCAAGCGTGAGCACGTGCAACCATTACGTCTCACGATGCCGAACGGAGGCACAGAGTAAGGAGAAGAACCTTTATTCTTCCTTGCCTTACTCTTTGACCGTTCAATTTTTTTAAAAACTGTTGTTATGGTATGTTTTTCGGCTACCACTCCTTCAAATCCGCCATCTCGAGTGCGTTTGTCCTCACCTCCACAGGATGCCACAGCACGCAAGCTGGTGTGAGAATTGTTGACTAATTTTGGCGATGCTTAATCCTCGTCATATTACGAGTGGTGTCTTGGCTCCAGTCCGGAGCGCTACCTCAGCCTCGATGTCAACCGGAAGTTTACCGACAGTGGATGCCGACGCTTTGTTGAGTGCAAACGAGGGTGACAGCGCTGTGCAATCGTCACCCACTCATTTGGTCGGTATAAAATAATTTCATATTCACCATCAATACTCTGCCCAGTCCGAATCATCCAGTGGATTGACGGGAATAAATTGCATACTATGTTATCTTACACTCATTTGATATTTTTCCCATTTGGTCTCTGCTTAAGGACTGTTTGATTTTGTTTACCAGTTCGTAGTCATGTCTTGTCTCCACTTCCCACAAACAGTTTGTTTAATTCAAAACAAATGTTTGCATATTTCCCATCGCCTGTCCAAAGTCCTCCTTCCTTCCTCCCTTCACTTTGGCCATGCTCGGCGACTTTGGCCTAATCGGTGACAGTGTCTTGCATAAGGCTACACAGACTACTTCCCTTCATGTGCCGACGAAGACATTTCTTTCTATACCAAAGGAAACTCTCAAACATTTTCTCCTTTTCCTTTGTGCACGATGGCACCTTTGAGCTGAGTGTTTACGGCACAGTGAATGAAAGGAGGCCGATTATTTTGGCCACGACAGAGGGCAGGAGTCTTTTGTAAACAGCCACCATATTTGCTAGAGTGCTTAAGACTCCAAGAATTTGCTAAGAATGTCCGTAATTAGACTCTCATAAGGTACTTCAATGCATCACGAACATCCGTGACAATTGTTGACCAAATGAAGACCTCCGTGACACTTATAATTCCACTGTGGTTAAAACGCATTACGTGACCTGAAAAAAATCAGAGGAGTACCTTCTACGATCCCTAGAACCAACTAAAACCGCATACTTTGATGTACAAAACTCGGTAGCACATCTACTTCTTAACTTCCCTCCACCTCTCCCTTCCTCCCTTCCCGAAGCAAGGGCATTGGTCAGTAGACAACAAACCTGGCATCAAAGAGACTACATGGAGATAGCGGCGACTCCAATCCACTCAAGCTTATCTAAGCAGTGAATAAGCGTGCATAATTCGTCGGTAAAAAGATAATCAACCACCGAGTCTTCAAACACGACGTGTGGCAAATCCAACGCGGATGCGTGCATGTGCGATGCCAGTGTGGTGGAGAAGGAGCTTTCATAAAGGCGGCGACGTCGGCTGCGGTGGTGGTGGTGGTGATGATGATGTTCTCTCGTCACCACACTGCTTAGCATGCAAGGCTTTTGTACAAAGGCTGAACGGATTGCACAGAGTTAATTCATGCTTTGATGGAGGCAAAAACCCCACCGAGTGACCGGTCGGTCTGTTCATCAGTCGGATGAATGTATATCGTAAGTTAAGGGCGTAAAGCATGTGTGAAGAAACAAGTAACTCTAAACAACTGGGCCATCAATCCTCGCGTTTTATTTGGACGTTTCACTGGTTCCATGGAACACTTATCTTTTGACACAATTGGTGCAATTTTTCAATGTCAAAGTGGGATTTTCCTTGGTATTAATCACACTCGAACAATGTACGGCGTAGGGACCGGAAATAGCACCGTTACGGTAGGACCATTTTAAATCACTCCTCCACATGAACAGTCCAGTCGACTTGAATCCAGTTTTACCTACAACTTTTCAACATTCTACTTTGGGTGGCGTGACAGAGGGCTGGCAAAGCAAAAATAAGCTTTTAAATTTTCCCACTTCTTGTCTCCATAATGGCGTCTTTTGACAACGTTTTCTTTAATCACGACACGAAAGGAGGCGAGAAAATTGTCGTGCCATGCTCAAACAGCGTGGCCTTTGGTACGGGACGAAAAAGGCGGAGCGCCATTGAGACATTCAATTAGACTGACTCCTTTCCCTCTTGCAGTGTTCTGGCGGTGGTGTTTGTCCTTTTTCTTCTTCCGTCGAATGAAAAAGCGCATCTAAAAGTTGTTGGTTTGCTTGTTTATGAGAATATAAATTTATGGCTCTTAACGTGCTGCTGTCAAGGCGACGGTGGTAATGGAATGGCAGTGACACCCTTTTTTTCCTTTCCTACACTGCTAATGCCCGCAAACTTTTTACTTTCATACAAATTTAAGGAGACCGGATACAAATGGAGTGAATTAGAATAACCTCGTCCCACGCCTCGTCAAGACACGTTCTTTAAGCTCTACCGCAGATCAGATGGTAGAAAATTACGCATCCTGGAGACCTTTTTGGTGCCGGAAAACACAGTTACTAGTAGCCAAATAAATTCCTGCAAATAATAGCAGTTATCGGTGCCTCTGTTTTTTTTCTTCTCCATTAACAAAAAAGGCGCCACATCTGCATAGAAGTAGAGGTGGATAATGAAGCAGACTCGTTTTTCTGCTTCTTCTCCTTCTTCCTCTTTTGTCGGAAGGTCGTACAATGGGGCGAGACCCGCTGATACCGCCCAGTGATAGGTGCTTTAGCCTGTTCTTTGGAGTTAAAGGAGGGAGAAAATGCATGAGAGGATACACCATCCATCGCATCATTGGAGTGGAAAGAAAGGAGAACAGAGAGAGAGAGAGAGAAAGAGAGCGTTTACTCAGCATGTCCTGCCTAACCCCTTTGTTCCAGTGCCTGTGTTGTCAATTTGGTTCTGAATAATTTTCTTTGATCTCTTTCAAAAGCAAAAAAAGCAATTCTCAGAGTCTCCGCCTGATACACTGACATATTTGCACATGCAACTGAAAACGGCCCATGAGAGAGAGGTTTATTTGGCCTGGAAAAATCCTCCACTGGTGTGTAGAGGGACTGCATCAAAGGTGACAGGACTGCTGCCCATAACTACTGCTCCCATCATTTAGAAGGCAATCAAGTGGGAGGAGATGGAGAGGGAAGGCTAAAGATGCTACACACAATTTGATACCATGAAAAAATGAGGTAATTGAGAAGAGGATAATATGTGCCTGCCGCTTAAAACACCACCGATTTTTTCTCCCTTTACCAATTCACCATTGAGATGCGAGACAAAAAAGGCAATTCATTGAGAAAAAACATTACAGTAGCTATGGATTAAAAGCATTCATCCCAAGCGGTGGTTTGGGTCCTAAACCATTCTGTTTAAAGTGTGAATTTGTGAAAGAAGAAAATTGTTAGTCTTGCAGTTCAGAGTTGGCGCTAATCAACGTCGTGCAACGCCAAACATGACTTCACTTTACTATGCTCGTAAATCAACTGTTCTTTTGAGCTTGACTATCTGTTGGGGAATTCAACAGCAACAGCGTTCAGTCATAGTAGACCACAAAAATTGCCTCATTGTTATTTGAAAAAGGACATTTTCATTCAGCCGCTCCCCGGTGGGTTGCATGTCAAATCACCAGCTTAAACTGTACTGGAAAATTTTGTTCTACCAAGCAACAAATCACAGTGAAACGGAAATGTTCTATATTTGGAAAGAAACCGAAATGATCTTTTTATTTCATCAATAAAAATGCCAACCCAAGCCGGTCGCGTAAACGGCAAATCATAAAGCGGTGCAACCGTCCCTTTTAGCGTTTGTACTGTCTTTTCAAGTTAAAGCAGCCTGAGTACACACTTTTGCCTTTGAGAACAACCTCGTAATTTATTGCTAATCATAACAAAAAGGATTTGCCGCTCACAATAGTACCACGATCTAATAAATTCCGGGTTTAGCTAATCCTTATGGCAAAATGGAAGGTTAGTCTATAAATATGCCCCTACTTAATTATTTTCAGTAGAAACTTTACGTTATGCAAAGGCAACTTGTAGATGAAGTTCAGGAGATCCAACGCGACATTCCAAGACATCCGCATTATCTACGTCGGTAACTCACATAGATTATTTACTGTTTGGTAGCAAACCTTGGAGCTCTCCCCTCACGAGCTCGTGCATTAGGAAGTCATCCGAATGATGACACCTATTTTGTCGTCCATTCGGACAAACTTTTGTGCTTTGCTGTCCATACTTTAGCGCTAGTCCACACTTCACGACTGTAAAACACGAAGTAGCAGGAGAGCCAATGGATAACAGCAAATCAGAATGCATGGAAAAGAGATAAAACTGATTAAATAATCGGTCTGCCTTCCTCTTTCTCCAGACACCTGGTGTCTATCTTTTCATGCTTATTATCGGTGGGTAATGAGTGATAATTGTATCTCTACAATGTATGCAAGTAGACGCAAAATGCTACGAACAAGCACCACCACCACTTTCATTAGTGCTCCCCTTTCTAAAACTACAAGCATTCTAGACCAAAAAATATTGCACAGAAGGTGGCAGCAGATAAAAAGCGCCCTTTCTCATTCATTTATTATGAAGTCACGGCAAACTATAGATAAACGAGTAAGCAGTATGAAAAGAGAATTAGCGAGAAACGTGTGAGAGAGAGAGAGGGGGGCGAGGGGAGAAAAGCCGTATCGGCTGGAAAAGAGTGTGAAGCCATCCAGTGCGTTTGTTAAACAAAGTTGGAGCACGGCATCGTATCATCTGCAATGAGATAGTTGACGGTGTTATTGATAGATCTGGGAAGAATGCTGAATTTCAGAACCAATTTTCCTTCGCTCAAAGACAACATCCAGAGACCACTATTTATCAAGGCTTTGGGAACAGCTAGCGACTTTTACCGCGGGCTAACCTTGAATTTGATGAAGTTTAGTCAAGTTGCCATTAAATACAAAGAAAAAAATGACGCATTCAAGGAGGATAATACAAGTGGATAGCACTAAGACAAGTTTCACACATAACTTCAGCCATAAAAGAGAAAAGCGAGGGCTTACGCGAATCAATCTCGAAGCAGTTGAACCAAGCATCGCGGCTAATTGTTCGACCGCTGATGCAATTTCCAAGGAAGATCTCCAGGCAAGCCAGTGTCGGCAGAGCGACCTGCGTCAGCATTGCCAACTCCCTCTCTTCAATCATGCTAAAGTGCGGGGCGAAGATTCAAATTTAACCTTGCGTTTTAGTGTAATGCTTAAATCATGTAACAGATTGCACAACCAAGGGCTCGGAGCAAAGAATTTGACGAGGAGGCGACGAATAGAAAGCCGAGAAATAGAGGCAGTGTAAAGGAGAAATAAGAGTTTGAATAGCTCACCCGCTCTTATCGACATCGAGTTCGCAGAAAACAAAGCTGAGAATTGGCCCAGCGTTCTCACCATTACGACCGATCTGCTTAGCCAAGAGACTATCCAACGCCAGCCAGTCGTGCTCCGATCGCGGACGCAGTAGCACGTTGCGCGGATCAGTGCCGTAGTTCTGTCCAAGAGAAGATAATGTATGAGAGCTGCATAACAACTACCGTTTCTCCAGTCCTACTTCCAAGGTTAAATAACAACGATGATCCGGCAGAAATAGCTGGTGTGGAGACATTGGAAATGAAAACTACATCCAGCATAACGCTTAAACCGCTACCCGATGCTTTAAGAGGGTAGTTGAGGCAGTTGACATGATTGCCCTTCCTCCCTCTCCTTCAAAAACTTATCGGCGCAGTCGAGGACTAGCAAGGGGCAAAGTTGTGGATCCAACAATACAGAGGCTAGAATGCAAACACGACAGACACTGCAATGAGTGAGATATGAGGAGGCTTGTTGTGGCAATGCACCACGAGGAAACCAGCAACCCAACTGAAGTGCGTAGTCCCATCGCCTGAATTTCGAAGAGAACATTAAATTCGTAAAAACCAATTTCAGTAATGCATCCAGTGTTCCACAATACGACTCGAGTACATTCTACAACTTGCTGGGGTTTGTGGTGCTGTGCAAGTTCCTTTGCGCTTCTCTAAACGAGCTTATCAAAAACATCAACATAACATACTTAAAGGTATAGTGAAATGAAAAATGACTGTTTTTTTTGCAAACAGCCTTCCTTTTTGTGAAATTAGCTCGGAAAATGATTCAACGATTTGTGACATTCAAAAAGAGTACACTTTTCCTCAAGTACTAGTGCCAATTCCCTAACTTTATTGCCCACTTATGAGGAAGTTAGTTGAAGTAGTGAAAGGAGCACCCAGAAAATCGCATTTAGAACCGCAGGAGACTGCCCAGCAAAGTGCTCATAACCGAAGGTAACGCAGAAATGCCAGCAAATGTGTAGGCCTTCTCAAAAAGACCGTACCCTCCTCATGATTCAGACACGCACCTTTTTTCCGTGACATTCGATTTCATGGAGATATAGCCGAGGCGCAAAGTCAACAATGCTAAAGGTAATGTGAGGTTAGCTTGTGCCAAGTGACAATACCCAGGTTTTCTCTTTATTCGCCATAAAACTTCTCCAAGTGGAAGAAACTTGGCGATGTTAATGAATGAGAAGTGTGCACATATTTGTACAAAGGCAGGAAGTGACAATCATGAACGAACGAATGCAAAAAGGAAGGAGAGATCGAAATGGATGGCCAAAATGCGTTACAAACCGATGCAGTGAAGAACCCCTTCCAACTCAATTGTTCTTTCAAACTATAACTCAAAGCTAGAAACCAGGATGAGTCAAAATCTGCAAAGTTTGGAAGAAAGCAGTTCAAGCCTGACAAAACATGGTCCCCGAATCGATCTCGGTCCATTCAATGCACTGTAACCGCAAAGTAATGAAAAGTGTTTATAAGTTAAGGTTAACTTAACGAATTCACTTTGCGGTGCTTAGAAAAGAACCGATTTAATTGAGAGAAATGGGAGGTGTGTCACCCGCCCTCTTACCGTTGAGCGCAGAAGCTGTTGGAGCCACAAGATGAACTGATACTTGAAGTAGCGTTGCTGAACGGCCCAGTTGCATTTGGTGGTGAGCTCTACAAACATGGAGGCAGGTGTGAAGAATTTTCCAAAGAAAGTAGCAGACGGCAGAGCAGAAAAAACTCACCCTGGCATTCGGCGAAGTAGCGGATGATGGAGTCGCTGTCCGCTCGGTGGCCGTTGAAGTAGCGCTCGTCGCCACAACGCGGATCGCCCTCGCGGCAGTAGCAGATGTTGCGGTAGAGGTCGCACGTGTGGCTGTACGTGTAGCCGTCCACGCAGATCTGTAAGTCACACCAGTGTGATCATTGAAGCACTTTGAATGCACCACTGTTGGTTTCCGTACTAATGTTGGTAAGCATCTCCTCGACAATCAGCAATTGCTGCCATCGGTCACACAGAGATAAATCCCTTCAAACGGTAGGATTTCTTAGAGGGATAATAAAATATGTTTGTGCAAAGCGTCTTACAGATTGTGTGACACTATCGCCTCATTTCGTTATATATTCGGTTTATTGTTAAAAACCGTTTTTTTTTTATATTTCCTTGGCTTTGTTTTTAACACCGTTTTGAGTCTGGTGGATTTGAAAAAGCGCATGCCTCAAGCACTTGCTGCTCCATGAAGACGGCATGATGTTTGGCATTTATAAACAGGCCACTTGAGGCACTCCGTCATTGTACCCTCACCAGACGACCCGGTCTTCAGGTGATGCCGGTAGCCTCAAGCACGTCCTCTACGGGTAGTATGTCTTCTTTTGACTTCAGAAAGGACTTGACACTGAGGCGGAAAGCCAATTCATTCTCAAAGGACATTTAATCTCCAATACAATGGGGACAGAAAAATTAGTGTTGACCTCAACAGAATGGCTATAAACTTGCGTCTATTGCGGAGTTCCGCGGCCTGCAGGAAAGCAACACATAACTAAAAACTAAACTAATCGTGGGCCATTTGAAAAAAAAAATTAGTTGTACAACTGTCTGCTGCACATGTACAAAAATATCACCGATGTGAACGCGCAACATCTCCTCCACTTCTTTACTAGCTAGAAATGGCTGACCAGCATTGGGAGGCGAAAAAAGACAGCGAGGAGGAATAGGCGCACAATCCCAGCCCCAAGAAAAGTACATTAAATTCCACCCTTTGTCATTTGGCACTGAAGCCAGGACCGAGTGTTCCCTAAGACGAATTAAGAACACACCTTATGGTCAGCGTGTCCTCTCTTCCCCAAAAGGACGAAATCACCGGTCTGGTAGAGCCTCCAAGAGGAATCAGTAATGCTGCAGCCAAGTGTCTTCTCACTCGTGAGCAATTTTCTTACAGCACTGACTACATTGCAACGACTGTCATGAAAGACGCCAAAAGAAAGAGAAGAAGTGTGTAGCATGACCACCACATCTTTCAAGCCACTTAGGTACTCCGATGGGCAGCAGGGCCTTCAAGCAGTGCCGGCAGCCCCTCAGCCCTACTAAGTGTCGGCTGTATGCATTCCTTCCAAGTACTATAAAAGTAGAGTTGGCTGAAGGACAAAGGTGGTTTTTTTGGAACAAAAAAATTCCTCCAAGTGTACTGCTACTTTACTTTCTTCTGCTCAAATCACAGCCTCAGAAACTCCAAATGGAGGAGGTCTTAGTCGGATTTATCGAACATGCTTGAGATAAGCAAAGCGCCACTGGACGTTTCTCCAAGATGTCAACCCAGCTGCAAGCAAAGACATTCAACCATATCCACGTCTGGGGTGCAGCTTACAAGTCAACAAAAATGTAGTCAAAATATTCATGACGAGGAAAGGATCTTCCTACAGAGAGACAGTGTAAGTCCGCTTATTCAGCAGATAAAGTGCCAATAAAGGGCAAATGACAGTTAAGAAATTTGCCTGCGCTTTGATTGTAACCAAGTGAGAAAATGGGATTCAAGGAGCAATGAGTCCAACAGAGTGGTGCAAGGATACAGAACCCTCCAGCGAAGGCAATATTCACTAACGAGGTTGAAGCTCCACGCCATTCTTCACTGCAACCTCGTGCATGCCCAAGTGATCCTTCGCGAGTCCTGTCGATTTACAAGCGATCGTAGCCACGGCCGTGTTTAATGTAAAGAAATTCATGATTTTGGAAAAGGCAGAACAATGCGTTTACTCGCCTTGCTCGGATGAATGAACCAATCGGAGGGACAGAAGTCGTAGCAGTGACACTTTCCATCTTTGCAATATTCCCCAACACTACACTTGACGTCGGCACACGTATCTTCATACTCTGGAAAATGAAATAAAAAGCTTCTAGTTAGCTCATATAGACAAAAATTAACTCCAAAGATAAGGAAGTGCGGCAATGGGCCCTGGAGCCAAGCCTTAGGCCCAAGTAGCAAAGTGTTGAGGTCTTCTGTCTCCTTCTGGGCACAAACATGATTGGCATCAAGCGTCAACAGGAGGTATCAGTAGCACCTTATTGAGGTGAGATTTTCCAGTGACAAAGGCTTGGATAGAGATGGGGAGTCATTTGAAGCGTAAGATCATGACCGAAAGTCGACCTCTTCAAAACACATTACGCTGGGGACAATTTCTTCAGGAACTCGTACCCTTCGAGGAACTTGTTGGGATAGAGAAGCATTTTATTGCTTGAGTAAGCACAATTGCAAATACTCACTGGAATACTAATGCAGAGAAACGCATTACTTGTAGATTCCAAGACGACAGGCGCTTAACGCTGCTCGCAGTCTACTCAACGATTTAGCTCCGTCAGTCTTCCAGATCGCTCATGTTGGCGACTGTTCGGTAATCGCAAAAAAAACCAATCAGCTCTTTCTTTGGAACGCGCGAATTCATGGCAGAGAAAATGTCGTGTTTATGGCCAAAAATTGTGATTGACAGTTGGCTTTTACGGAGATCCACTGGCTCTTTACATCCACTAAATGTTTTATGTTCTCGGTGAAGATCTGGAAACAAATGATCTGGTTTACGCTGAAACTCTAATGATGGAATGCAGAGCTATCAGCAAAGCCCTTCCCCCCCCCCCATCCCCCTCGTTCTCCCTCCAATACCGTTTCAAAGGTAGTGAAAGCATGAAGAGACAACACACCTGAATTGGACGAAGAGCCGTATTTATCGG
This sequence comes from Hydatigera taeniaeformis, assembly GCA_900622495.1. Taxonomy (NCBI): domain Eukaryota; kingdom Metazoa; phylum Platyhelminthes; class Cestoda; order Cyclophyllidea; family Taeniidae; genus Hydatigera; species Hydatigera taeniaeformis. The sequence goes on along the minus strand of UYWX01020334.1, from coordinate 99,039 downwards.
AGGCGTTGCGCGACTAAAGTTGACGACAAAACTTCATTCCTCATTAGGCCAGAGCATTAATAGATAATCTCATTCAATTCTCAAAGCAACTGGGACACGCGCATGCAAATATCAGCCAACTAGACAAATGCATACAGCGTTTGCGGAAAAAGAAAGATAGAACCAGCGAATCGGTAAGCAAGGAGAAGAGACATTCCAGGGATGAGCCAAATGAAGAGTTCAAGAGCTTTACCTGAACAACTGTAAAAACCTAAAATAAGGAGTGAGAAAGTTCACGACTCTGTGTTGAGTAAAGTAAACTCATATCGAGTTCTGTCTTGTGGTGGCACGTTTTTGTCCTCAAAGGGATAAATCTGATCCGTTTTCCCTACAGGAAGGACAGTCAAAGCTTCTGCGGGGCTTAGTAACGCCTCAATGCTTGGAAGTGATCCCTACAAAAGGTAATAGGCTATTGAAAAGGGATTCTATCATCAGACTGCTAATCTCCGAAAGTACACAAAGCCACGATACAGACTATAAACGCCTTTGCAGCTATCTTAATGACTTCTTTTAAGCGTGGATCATCAAGCAATTTCTCCATCCATTTTCACTACCAATCTTGGTCAAACACGCTGAAGAATATAAAAGTAAACGCACCCCAATAAACGAGTGGCTTCCAACCTCCTCGTGGAATGCCTGGCACACGTCATGTGTTTTGAATTCGCATCGAGCAATCCGGCCAAAACACATGGCGCCGTTAAGTAATAACTTTCCCACTTGTACTAAACATGCCACAAAGCAGTCATAAAAAGTTGCTTTTAGCTCAGCCCTAAACAAAGTATCCGCTGTTGGTAAACCGCAGGATCTGCAACATGAAAGCACCAACTCAGCCCTAGACGGTAGTCATGGGCTCACTTTGCAATGAATGTGTTTGCTCTCGGTAACCTGGGTGCCCAAATCAAGAGACAATTACTCCGAAGCCTTATCTAATCTACCGTGCACCAGGGCCTACTTCAACATGTTCCTTGTCAAAACTGACACGACTGCATGAACCTCGGCTTCAACCTTGAGAAGTGCATGGCCCTTGCCAGCAAGATCGTCGATCCACAATGCACGCACCTTCAACTCGGTGCTTTAAGTGAGTGTACTTTTAAAGCCTCTGTAGGCGACGGAGACGCAAACCAAACAATTCCACAGGGTGCAAACACGGTGACAGGCGTAATACGCACCTCTATCCTGAAACATTAACCACCGTGAATAATTTTACATCCTCAAAAGAAAAATTACATGACAGGAGTAAGTATTTCTGGGGAGGATTAAGACAAGAGCCAATTCAGTCGACTTTCCTTTATAATCATCGTATTCGCTTTTAACTATGGAATAGTACAGCCTTTTATAGTTTTCGAAAATAACTGCCTTGGCTTAAAAATAGTTACGAGTGAGAATGCGCTTCCTTACATAAAATGCATTGGTTAAGAAATGTGAGAGAGCATCGATGAACGCAAAGTAACCATTTCCTTCCCTTTTTTGAAAAAAACAAAGACAAAATTGGTTCTAAAGAAGTTGCAAGTAGTTAAGCAAACCGTCTACCCTCCATACGGATTGCGTGATGCAACAAAGAAGCTGGTGGCCCATTGGAGCGGAAGGCAAAGGGGAAAAAGCAAGAGGAAGAAGAAAGCAGTAAGCAATGGAACGTACAAGGAGAACCGCGAGAAGGAACTGATGCTGAATGCATCTCATTGCGGGGTGCTTTGCTACAGCGGTGTCCACACTAGGCAAAACTACGGTCGCGATGGGACAGCGTGTGCGCAGCGCCCTACGACCTCGAGGAGCAGCCAATCGCGGCGACGCCCAACGCTGCCGTACTGCACACTGCTACTTCAATTGTCCGCTCTCACCAATTGACGAAATTCGTCCTCCCACTGAGTGAGTGTTGTCAGCCTTTGTACTTCAGTTGGTATGAGGTAAGCAGGTATAAAAATGATCACCTTTGATTTGGCTGTTCACAATATCACACCCAATGGAAGTAAGTAGCTTGCTTCCAGTCTCCACATTTTCGCAGTTTATTAGGGACAACCTGTTCACTGCTATGAGGATATGGTAATTGACTGTGCTAAGTAACTTTCCCACCCTATCGCTTGCTTTTGCTTTGATTGGGTTTCACGTCAAACATTACCTCGCACGAGCATCATACACCTATTTGCCCATTTCGATGGTTGTGAAGACTCTACAGCATCTGATCTTCTCACCGGAGTTTTGAGAGTATTTTGAATTAGAAACAAAAATGAACACTTTCCTTGTAAACAATGTTAGAGCAATACAACATCCTGATAGCGATGGCTATTTCCCCTCTTAGGCCTTGGTTGCGAATGCTAGGTTCTCCAGTCGGTATCCCACTTTCTGGACCAACAAGCCGAGCCTTTTGCCAACTTTTCAGTTGTAGCATACATCAAACCTATCTCTTGAAGCTCGTGGCGCTCCCGCACCTCTGTAATAGGACACTTTTCGTGTCTCATGGTTACAATGAGACACGATGCGACATCAACATCACGGAGCAGCAATATGGACAATATCTAGATGTGTTCATTTTGTGCGTTAAAATACATCAAGACAACGCAATCAAACTTATTTAAAAGCAATTCAAGATATACATATGTACACGGCAAGAAACAAAGGCCTTTCCACCCAAAAATAGGCAAACTTCGATCACTTTTGGTTTATTTTTCGAAGTTCGCCAGGACTTTTAGCGACTTCTGAGCAGCGACGGATTGCGGAGTGGAGCTTCGCGGCTGTTAAAGTTATTCCCATAGATAAGTGCCAAGTTTCTCTAATGAAAGTCTGAAATTCTATCCAATTTAACGCTTGAAAGCTAAGATTCGCTTCTGCACACACATAATCAGAACATTGTTGGTACGCTACTGTTGGAACCATAATTGAGGTGAGGATTTATCGTTAAGCGCTATGAGGAAAGCAAAAGGAGAAATGTGCGACTTCTAGTTCTACACCTACCTTAAGGGTAAGCTAACACTTTTGATCAATCCGAAAATTCAGTGCAAGTGCGTTTGAACGAAGGCAGGAGCAACAAAAGCCACGGACCCCCATTTAGCAAGCAAATTCATTACGATTAAAACGCGCTTGATGGCAAGACCGAGGTGAACAGGAGACAACAGTCACATCCGCCAAACAGTCAAACGATAACTGGAAAGTGAAACTGTTAAACCAACTTTTTAAGGCCTGATTGACTGCCTATAGACTGAGTGACTACAATAAAAAAGGATTAGCAAGCAAGCTACATTGAAAAACGATTATCTACATGATGCGTCGAAGAAAGGGTAAGGTCCACCTGGCGAACCACTTGAATCGTGGTTCCGTAGGCAGCAAAAGCCCTTCCAGTGTAACTGGACGTAGGTAGCGAGCATCCCACAGCCACCTCCGCTCAGCCTCAATCCGACGCCGCAGCTCCATGTCGCGTGTGACCACTACAATTTGGCTCTCAAGATCGAGGTCCCGCGACCGGTAGCCGTAATTGGATGAACCAATTGACGCAAGAGTGGTGGCGTCGATCCCATGAGTGTTCACCCAGAGGCCCTTGGCATGGAAGGTCCAGCCGGGACGGAAGTATTCTTGTACGTGAATATTGGGTAGTTGTGAAGTGCGTTGGAGGAAAGAGATCAGCATCTCACGATACGCTGCTGGTACGACTCCAGAGAGGCCTTTGGAATTGAAGAAGCTGCTGGCCTTTTGGTGGGGGATGACAGCATGCATCAAAGTTAGTATTCAACGGAGGAGAGGCTAATGCAATCATTGAGACTGCTTGGGAAAAGACTAAAAGGTGGATAAGGCAAACCTGAGGCGCAGCGCAGAGGATGTTAACTTGAGAGCCTTGATGTTCAGAAAGCTGAGCAATAGCAGCCATTGCCACTTCGAGTTCATGAGTGGGACAGAAGTAGCCAGTAGTGAAAGCTAGGTCACATGCAGGCAAAAAATGCAGAAGCCGTTTCACCAGCAGGATTTCCTGATGTATTCCGTAGGCACCCATTTGCACCAGAGGGAAAACCGCAGTGCCGTAGACAGTTGGTGCGTTTGTTGCAGCGTACTTCGCCCTTGCCTCTGTAAGAAAGGCTTTAATGCGCGATCGGAAAAGGCTGCAGTAGGTCTTCCCTTCTGCTGTAAAAGAAAGTGAATGAGTTTCCGGTGCATTTAATCGACATATTAATCAACTCGGTTGTTCGACGCATAGATGGAGATACTAATACTGATTTTAAAAATAAGGATCGAAACAAGAGGGTGAGGAGCGGCCTACAGTACCAACAACCAAATTATTTGCTAAAGGAAAGTTTGATGAAAATGAGAGAAAGTTGATTTTAAACTTTTCAGGTGCAAAAAGGTAAGTGGAGTAGAGATGAAAAATAGGCAACGAAGAAGACTGAGGAATGTAGGGGGATGTACGCGTGACCTCTACGGAATTTCCCACCACGGGGGCGGGTCCGAATGCTACGTCCATAAATCTTCGTCCCCGATTGCAACAACACGCATCGCGAGGGGACGGGAGAGGCAATCAACGGGCTTTGGGGAAATTCCAGACACCTTGATGTCCGTGCAGCGTTTTCAATCGAAAGGAGCAAACAAGGCAGTTGTACGGGTATGTGATAGGTCAAGTTTGGAAGGAGCGCACACAGAAAAGCCAACGTGCGGCAAATTGCGTCGATAACAACAAGCGTCATAGTGGGGAAAAAAGTGTCAGGGGGCGGTACGGAGAGACTGTATTTCAATACCGTCAACTACCAGTGATTTAGGACGCAGGTACCAGACGGTTAGTTTAAAATCGTGGTTCAATTCACTGATACGGAAAAACAGCCACGCAATTCACTAACAACAGAAAGACAGGCTTTCCTAATCATAATAGTGGAACCTCTAATCGAATTGTAAGGGAACATGCTAAAAACAGTACTATGATCAAATACAAGAAAACAATTGCCTCCAATCAGGTGACTTTTTGTCTGGAGCCTAAATGAATCGAGAAATTTTAATGTTTACGATTGCGACGAACAAACGTATAAGTATAAAAAATGAAGCAGCCGAAGGAAAACTGTTCGATGGTCAAGGTAGAGCACTCACCCAACTCTAGATTGGTTTCTTTTGAGATGGCTTTAAGCTCGCCTTTTGCAGTGACCCGATAGCTCAGGGAGACAATAATGTCAATGAGATTCGAGTAGAAGTCTGCCAGAGCTGGAACGCCTCGGAACAGCCACGCGCGATCCTGCCGTGTTTTAAAGTATTCTTCACTCAGATTTGCTCTGGGTTAAGAATAAAAAAAGGATGTTTAAGACTAGAAAGATAGCAGCGAGTTATGCAGCCAACAATAAGCCCTCAACTTCAAAATTAATAACTATTTTATCACCGAAAACATGGGAGGAATATACACAGCTGACAAAAATAAAGGAGAACGACTTCAGTTGCTGCTTATACCACTAGTTCGAAAAATAGTGAACAGCCGAGAAGCTGATTCTAGGAAGGCATTTTCCGCCTCGGGTGCACGGAACAATTTACTCGACATGACAAACACACCCACTAATGATGATGTCATCGTCGAAAACATAAACTTTCATATGCTGAAGACCCAAAAGTTCGTTTAGCCTCTCAGGCACAACCCAATGCATCCAACCATGTAGCCGATGATTCCGATATAGAGCCACTTGGGAAGATGGTAATTGCGCGATGCGCCGAAGCAAGAACAAGGGAGAGGACTGTGTGGTCATGAAAGTACGTCCGTTCATCCTTCGCTGTTGAGTATCCACAAATTCTGCAGTTGCCCTGATTGTACGCATGGACCGTGTTGCATCAGCAAGTAGGGTTACCTGTGGATTGTTTTTATTTGTTGCAATTGCCTCCACCTATAAAGTGCATATGGTCAATCCATTGCTACTTAAATAATACACAGTACGACATTTCAGTACGTACCAGACGTTGTTCTAGTTCCCCCGTACCAAGGTAGAGGGTTGCAAGAACAATGCGACGTCGAGCTGTTTTGACACCATCCTAGTAGAGAAATGGAGCAAAAGACCGTACCTACCCGCACAGCATTGTAAAAGGCGCATGGATTTGCGAGTATCTCCAGCTGATTTCGCTCAAATGAGATGGAGGGGACGTCTTCACTGACTAGATCAAAAGGATCCATGACCTCTGACCAGTAGAATTCGAGAAAACATTGGTCAAACAATTGACTGTCAGTTCAACTGAAGAGTTTTATGCTTACATGTTTTCTATTTTTAGAATCGCACCAATCCAGATACCGGATACGTCGAATAAGCTACCCATAAACCATAGGCATAAACGCACCACACAACCTGTAAGACGCTTACTTTCATCATCTTTAGAATTCAGTAGAACTGACATGATCTCGTCATGATAAAATCCAATTAATCACCCCCATATCAAAAAGATTAACCTCCCTTAAGGTCAAAAAGAAAAGTGTCTAACACGCCAAAATGACAAGGTAGCATGACATAGATACTTTTATTTGTACATCCACTTAGGAGCAAAAGTGAGAAAGGATCTCATGGTGGGGAATAGATGAGAAGAAAAAATATCAAGAGGGCATTACAGGAGCCACCCGTGTAGCAGTGAGTACAGAGCGCCCATCAGCAAACCCGCCACAACCGACGCGTACCTCAATCAAATCTGATTCCACCAACTTTGAACCAGAAATTGGATCAATCATTTCCTTGCGGATGATCTTATCCACAACCTCACGAGTGACTACAGCCCCTGAAGGGCGCAGTACAAAGCAGCGAGTAGCGCTTGTCAAAGGATCCTTTGAAACTGCACATACCCGCCGAATCTCATTAGCTCCAGTGTTACAACTCCCAGAACTGACATCGTCTGCATCCAGATTCGTAAAATTGACAGTTATTAGATCTTTATATCGCAGCGGTTTGCCGCTCATAGGGCAACGAACCACGGGATCGGGTTTGGGAATATCGTTTTCATGCTTCAAAGAATCGCCGGCGCATGGAGTCTGAGTCCAGAAGCTGGCAGCTGTGCCTGGCTTATAATCACCTACAAATGATGTTAGTTTACAATTTCCCTTAGATACGCTAGCAAGGGCTTCCGACTCGGCAGCCTGAGCTGAGGCCTTAGAATGCGTGTCTAGAGTGTTGAGGGCCATAAAAGCGCGGGCTTTTTCATCCTGAGCAGCCTTTTTTTTCTCCAGTGCATCACGAGCAGCGCGATCGCACTGTTTAGCGTATATTTTTTGGCGCCGTTTAATGTCAGCCTTCTGAGAAAGAATGTACTCAAGGATAGCAGCTCGGTCGTAAATGAAACCATCTTGAGTTATGACAGGATCTTGTGCTGGCTGAAGCGTAAGACAACAACAATCGAATGCCCTGATTGAATCCTTGCCTAAACGAACTGTTTGTGTGCCGTATCCAGAGTTCTTAGCATCCTTGCGACGCTCATGATAGGTATATACCGTGTTTGCCGTGCAATTTTTTGAGTGCCTTGTCATCTACAAAACGAAACGTTAAAACACCTAACTACGCCAGTTATAGTAAAATTACACCCGGGGAGAGATAGCATATTTAATCATCAAAAAGAACCACAAAAAGCTGTACAGGCTGCAGAGAAACAAATCGGAAAAAAACATGAGTAGGAAGCCGTGAATATACCCATCGATAGTGGAAGAGAATGGAGCCGAAGGAAAAAGGGCAAAGGGTACTCAGCAACAAGATACGGTAATCAAGAGTCGTAGACTTGCGTTTAGAACTGAGAGGTTTGGAACCAGAAGGAAATTCGCCGAATTTTCACAAGAAAACCATACAAGTTGCGCGCACTGACCGAATCCGCCTTTAAAACTCGCGCACCTTAAGAAAAAAATAAACAACAAAGTTACTTACAATTTATTTTCAAATATAAAGATTTTTATTACGAAAAAATTAACATAACGGGTGTCTTTGACGCCGCACACTTGCAAATAATGGCTGCTGCCTGCCATCATGTCGACTGCTCTTATTACATACCACCCGTTATAAGTTGGAGTTTGTGTAGCTCGCTTGCGTTTTTGGTCCCTTCCTATTTGTGGTGAACTGGGTCTCTGATCCTTAATATTTACCACGATTGGCACGGCATTCACGATTTCACAATGACGGAATCGGAAGAAAGCAAGCTTTTTATGCACTTTTTCTTGATATGTTTGTAGATATATCCTTGAAAGACCGGTACGAGTCTCTGAAGTTATTGTGCAGTGAACAAGTCATGGTACTCTGTTTTCCAACCCTTCTATAGTAACATTTTAGGCAAATGAACTTCTTAAGGAAGAGTTGGACCGTCTTCGCAAAAGCTTCCGGGAGTTATCCAGGCACAGAGCGTATGGTTTTCAATATTTACTATGTTAATTCTCTTCCAGTTTCTTGCTGGAAAAGTTGATTGCAATGCAGTCCAAAGCGGCTCACAATGTTGAACAGGACAGCAAAAGGTTCGCTTATGATACTGAGCAAATAATCTTTCTAGAGCTGGCAAATCATCTACTGTTCAGAATCACCAAAATCGTAACAATCAGATTCAGGTATCAGTATAGTGTTTCTAACTTGCTTGCATTGTTAGCGAAGTAGGGTTGCACCTACTACTCGTCGACCATCAATTCAACGCTCTAAAGGTGTTTATTTTCATCCTATTTTACGAATATTGATCCATTTTTCACATTTTATAAAGCTTTGTGTTCCGTATAGTCTATCCTCCTGACGGCATGTCTGTTGATGAATCGGATCCTGAGTCTATGGCAAGTGTCAGTATTTGTTGAGAATATTTTATGTGGGTAACTCCATTCATCTATTTCTATTTTTTTAGCCTGGGGACTTCAGTAATGGCTGGGAAGATGACTTCCATCACATGGGTGTTCCTGGTTATCGGCGTCCTCAGTCCAAAAACGTGAAGCGACAGCCAAAATTACCATCGGCACATCCATCGTCATTCAAACGATCTCGGATAATCGAAGAAGTTCCCGGTCCTTCCTCGCGGGGGAATTTCATTGAGTACAATCCCTCAGGATCTTCCCACGCTTCAATGGGGAGCGTGAGAACATCATTGCCCTACGAGTTCGCCGACAGTTGTACAGATCTATCAGAGGAGCCGCCGATAATTTACTCCAAAGGTGCTGGATTTACACCTAACGAAACTCCTAGAAGGGCAACTCCGAACATTCTTAAGACTTCCTCTTTCGTTGGCGGAAATGTTAACGATCGGTCGTTCCCCCAAAAACCACCTCCGGTCAGTGGAAGTTTTTTCGACTCACGTTTTCATTGATGTATGGAAGAGGTCACATTTTTAATTGTACAGATTGGTAATCCACTTCATAGTTTTCGTATCCTTCCTGGCCCCTTTGTAAAGCACCTAATATATATGTAACCGACTCCAAATCTTTTGGTATCCTTTATGTTGAATCCATTTACTGTGATTGGCAGTAACTGGATTTGTGGCACTGCTTAGAAGAAAAACTCTTTTCAAGAACTCATTAATTTTATATGGACATTGAGCACCATCAGCTCGTATTTTTTGATGCTGGCACGACAAGAATTCTGTTGTGCTTGTAATCGCCAGGCGCAAATGTAAATGCAATCCTTTGCATGTTCGTGTGCTGATTCATCGCACTGGGAAGAGTGGTCAGCCATTGAGTGCAGGTTCTGTGATTTCTTCAACTACTTTGGTCACGGTTGTTCCGTTTTTGAGGCCAACCAGGACGCCTGTACTCGGCTTAATTGGCACCTTGCATTGTTTAGTCGATTCAGTAATCGCCAAGCTTGGTGGCTAAATCTGACGGGTCGTCCTTGGTGCTGCCTTTATGCTTTCTAGGGTTGATGACCCTGAGAAATCCATCCGCCCCAAGGTCACAGAAGTTTAATTCGGCTCCGGGAGTTCCTCCTTCGTCTTTGTAGCATTCAAACCCTCAATGACATTCCTCGTAGTGCTGCCGAAAGAAATCACTGTCCACACAACGAATTGCCTGCGGTTAAACTGCAAGGTGCTAACCATCTCAAGTTCAAGGCTTAGATGGGAGCCACATGACAGAAAGTTCCCTACTCGCGCCTGGGATTCGACATCTCACAAACTCAATCAAAATACCCCGCATCCTCGTAAAATGATTTACTGCGAAGACCCTGATGCGGATTTCGAGCATAGGAGATCCGCATTTCAACTATTAATTTGTTCTGCATGACTTATTTCCGACGCCTTTCTAGCAGCTGAATTGATGAGCAACAGCACTACCATGAACAAAACTACGTCGTGCTTGACAGTCTGGCCTATTCGAAGGGAACGATTGAGAAAGCGCCCACAATTGCCCCCCGAAGCCCAAGACGACTTAACAACCTCACACGACCACCCGACTTTGCCGTTACACTCATCATGGACTTAAATGTCAATCAGCATAAGGAAATGTGGGTGAGAACGTTTATTGATTCAAAAAAAAAACGGGCATAAAACTACTGGAGGAGATGCGAGCTATGTACAAGAACGTCCTGCACACTTTTGAAAGACGAGTGTGGCACCATTCCGTGGGACATTGGTACTTCTGCTCTTCCAAAACTCCGTTATTAGTTACTGTCTTTGACGAAGATTGTACTGGCGTAGGGCTAGAATGCACATACGTGTGAAAGGACAGCTCAAAACTTAAAATCAGCGTCACGGCTCTAGTGATCGGCTGCATCCGCAGCGCCTGATTGACGCATCTGGGACCAAATCTCCTTACAGTCTACTTTTTCAACACTTTCCAAGCTGGCAGCAGCAACACCTAGCTCTTGGGTAATGAAACCAGCACACGAACTGGCATCGTCAAAACCAAGGGTTTTGGTGATAAAGTCGAAACTCAAGTACGGACGATAACTGGAGGAGCGCACACGAAGGCAGGTGGAGACGTCAATGACGAGAGATCAAGGGGAAAGGCGAGCAGAACGGGGACAGGCCAAAAAGAGGAATTCACCACCCAAAAAGGAGATGAAAAAATACGCCAATTAATGACAAAATACCCAGTCGAAGGTAAATGAGATAGGGGTACAGAGGAATCACTGCAACAAAAAACAACCTGTCAGAAGAGAAACACAGATTATGGACAATATGACATAAACAATTTTCTGTGTCTGCCTTGTGACACCGTCTGAGTGACAATCAGGGGCAGCGGTACTGGCTATGCAACTTACCATTGGCGCAGGCTAAGGGAGCGCGCTAACCTAGTATAAGAAATGTTTTGAGGAAGCCCCTAAAGGGAACAGGAGGTAACATGTATCAAATCAATACACCAAAACAGACCGTAAACCTACCCTAGAAATTTAGTCGATGCACAATCACACTATACATAAAAAACCAGCATGAAAGAAAACCTGTGGGAGTACGCACGTCTTAAAGATGGCTTTAAGAGCGAATTTGCGCTCCCGATCAAGAGACCAGGAAAGGATCTGCCGACAACCACGCATCTTGCTCGTTTTCGTCTCAAACGGGACAACAGCGTCTGAGTGACAGGCGAGATAGAAAAATCGCTTATAATTACGAAGAGCCCAAGCCTCCCGAACCTTTAGAGCAAACTGTATGAAGGGATCGACTTTGTGTGAATCCGTCAATGACGCAAGAAGCGTGCTAATAGCTGAAGAGAAAAAAAGAATGCAGGCATAAAAAACTGTCTAGACATTAATTAGACTAAGCTGCTTTGAACTCAGAGCTAAGTTGCATCAAGAGATTAAAGCTCAGGGGTGAATACTTTTGTTACAATAGCAACTCTGAGCCAAAGTACCCAGTAAATCCTGAGTAAATATGTAGTAGAGAAGGCGATAGGCTGTAAATTCCGCACGACGAGATGAGCCGAGACCTTCAGCATGCAGAAGAGATAGTTGTGATTGACACTGATGAAATTCCTGCGAATCGCCAGCCTCAAGGGCGATGTCAGCATGAGCCTCGTAGACTTCAGCCGTGAGCTCCGTTTGAATACGTTGTACCTAATACAAATCGAGATTAAATGATCGCACTAATAACAGATGATTACACCATAAAATGAGCAAAACACGCATACTGTGAGGTCCTGCCGAATGCTCTTGAGTTGTTCGCACACCCAAAGATAATCACCGCGCTCCTTCCACCTCTGCTTAACATGAGCAACAGCCTTCTTCAAAACGTCTGGAGGTCTCACGTTAGCCGGATCAGGAGCCTAAACATACAAGACACGTGTTATCCCACGTAAAGCTTAGCATCCCAAGATAAAACAAGTCAGCAAAAACAGAACTCACTGTAGTAAGACGCAAATAGGGTTTCTCAAGTTCCTGCATAGTACCGACGATGTTAAATTGCTCCAACCTCTCCGACAAAAGATCCGAGTCCGTAGCACTACTAAGTAGACTTAGCTGCCTAGTTGATTTGGCTATTGAGCCAGCACCTAAGTGGTCCTTAAAACGATCAGCGCGTTGACTCAGACGGTGATGAGAGGTGTCTGGAGCAATCCATCGTTTTTGCTGACTAGCCGCCTTGCCACCGCGACCTCGCGAAACGCTAGCCCCACCGCGCTTTCCTCCACGTCCAGCAGGAGACGGTGAAGCTCTCTTAGGGGATGGCTTCTTCCGACCGCCGATGCGTTTTTTGTTGCGACCGCGTCTGATGTTTGGTGAACCTGAGATCGGTGATGCTTCCGATCCTTCGGAATTTGTTCTGCAAAGAAACACGCACGATTATATAGAAGTGGTCCAGATAATAAAACAATACGAGTAGGGAAATGTTATAATACCCCCAAGCCTATCAAAAGAGAACGACCGAGTTTGTGACACTTTACCGTTTCCCAAAATCCTCCAATCATAAGCTTAATTCCCAGAATAGACGAGTGACAGAAAACGGAATAATAACGAGGATGCTACAGACATAAAAACATTTAAACGAAGACTGATGAATCTCTCGATACCGAATATGAAAGTTCGCCAGATACCCACCGGTCATTTGTTAAATGATCGCTGTCGGTACCAGACTCCCGATGATACTTCCGTCTTTTATTACTGGGTCTCACTGGAGATCGTGAGGATCTTTTTCTAGAAATACGCTTTTGGCGACTCTCATCTCGGTAAGACGAGGATGACGTTGATGACCGAGAAGACCCACTTCGTTGATGATAATACCTTTTTCGTTTTGTAGGTTCAGCAAGTTCTGGTGCTGGTAGTGATTCTGTCGCGCGATTATTAGAACTAAGGGGTGAAGGTACCACATTAGACTTTTCAACATCGGCTTTGCCAGAAATGACCGGTGCCTGTTGAGTTCGAGCCAAAGTACCAGTCGGTAAGGCTCCAGCATTTCGGCTCCGTGTCCGCCATGGTTGAAGTGGAACTGGACGCACCACACTAGCAGAACAAAATTGCGGTTTTTCAAGTCATTACTCTACTTCTTCCATGGCACTTATATGGTAACGAATACGCAAAACAATCAAACACAAAGTTCATAACAACCTACTTGACTGATGATTTTACCGGAGGCTGAGTAACTGGCGCGAGACATTTAGTGGGTAAGGCCGGGATGGGTTCCTTGGTCCAGTCGACCGAAACGTTATTCCGGAAAACGTATTCAATCTTCTGTCGAAGTATCCTTTCCATTTGATCCTTCTCAATGCGTGTCTCTGTACTGAGGAAAGCTTTTTGTACGTAGCTCCTAGTGGATTAGCGATACAATACACATCTTACTTCAACTCGGGACTCCATTTACTCTCACCTTCCCCCGATTCAAGAAGATTTGAAGCATTACCAGTAGTAGAAGCGTTGTTATTTCCCGCCACAGCTCTGGAGTCGGCAGAACTCACACCATCTACTAATCATTTTTTTAAAAACACCAATACTTTGACCAACAAATCTGCTATCCGTCCCAGCAGTGGCGGAACTATTTGAAACAGGTCCAACAGCACTTGTACCAGTATAGTAACTATAGTACGAACAATTTACGGCATTCCATCGCTGCGCAGCATCCACCGCCGGATCTCCAGAATAAATTCCCATAGGGTACTGAAAATAAGCATTGTAAGCGCCATATGTATACTGAGAAGAGAGAGTTGACGCTGGCAACGCATTTGATGGAGCACTACCATCACCTTGTGATCCAGGTGGTTGTGGTAGTTGAGTAGCAGTTCCTGAACCATCAGTGGCTTGTTGAGATCCATTTTCAGCGTATGTAGGAGCGTTATATCCGAAGGCCTAAAACACTTAAATAAAAGAGCGGAAGTACCCCATAATAAGGATACTGATAATAACCAGAGGAAGTAAAGTAAGACCACGGATGCGACATTTCTTCGAAAATCTGATCCACATCGATTGCACATTCAAACAATGGTTATGCATGCAGGATTTATTGAGCTCGAATTTCGAAAAAATTTCACCAAATCATCTCATTTAAGGCTTTACTCAAGATGGCTCCTTTGCAACTGGTAAGATAATGTATAAATTTACGGATGATTTGAAAATAGACTATTGAAATGTCAGAAGGCAGATTAATTTGACCCTCGTTAAAGACGGATGAGTCTTTTCGTGATGAGGAGAAGAAATCGTAGGCAGATATTTCAACACCCTCTCTCTATACACTTTCTTCACCTCAGCTTTTAGAAGGGGATAATTCGCTGATTATTTATTTGGCAATATTATGTGCGTATAATCAAATGCTAGTCACACACCCCCTGTACGGCGCTTTAAGTAAGTGAAAAACTGTTTAAAAAATAATATGTATCACGCTGTAGCGTCTCGAGGCTTCCCATAGGGTGGAAGAAGGCATAAGTGGGGTTGAATACAAGTATTCGAAAGACGACAGGGCAAATGGGGCCTGAGCGTGGCTCGAAGGCCAGCCCACATGTACAGGCGCCAGACAAAATCTAAAGTGACCGCCAGAAGTCAGGTGGTCACATAAACAGACCATTACATACACAGCACTTCCCCTCTCTTTTGAGCGCCGCCCTCGAAGCAAACTTGTCAGTTGTCTTTAAAGTTGTCAGTGCGCATACCTTCCACCGTTAATGCGCAAATCCCGCCCCTGTAGGTTACTGATGCGTTACTAGTGTAAAAGCCAAACATGATACGGTGGACAGTTATTAATGGGTTGCGATTTTCAGAGTTTTAAACCGTGCATTTCTTGTGTAAAATAATCTTGACTACAGTCGTAAAAGCTGCGAAGCGTTCCTATGTGGGAAGGTGGCTTGAATATGTGGAACAAATCTCCCTCCTTGTAACTACCTGCCATGAGATTCCTTTCGTCCTATATTAAATAATTTCGAAGTTTTCCTTTAATCTCGGTACACTGTAATGTGTTATTTGCCGCGTTCTTACTGAAGGGAACTATGTCTGCAGGAAACCTCACTTAACGATGTAGCGTCCCGAGGATTTCTAGCCGGTGTAAGAAGTCAGCAGACGCAGCTAGATATATGTGTTCCGAAGACGACGGGGTATACGGGCCCGAGTATGGCCCGAAGGCCGGCCCACGTGTGCAAGGGCCAGACAATTCCTAATATGACCTCCAAACGTCAGCTAGTCACATAAACAAAGCACTGCATACGTTCTCTAAGAATCTGAAAGGGGAGACTGGTAAAAGTTACGAGCTGCTGCTTGTTATACCAGAAGGGCGCGTCCTAGTTAGAGGCAAAGGCCCTCGTGAACTAGTTAGTGACGTCTTTGTAATGAGGCCAAATTTGCCAGCATTTCGCATTATTTTATCAATCTCTTAAATAAGGCGAGCCATGATGTAGGGCAAGGGAAGGCCTAGGAACCCTTTAGAACTATTTTTGAAGAGAATTAGGTCACGCCTCGTGATCTAGGCCAAACATTGTATTTCAGGAAAAAATGCTTTATATCGGCTGGCGCTGCCAGCAATGAAACACGTTCCTCTCCAACTCCGTCATTCTTCTTCTCAGCTTTCTTAGAAGGAAAAAAGATTTCTCCGATGATTTATTAGGCATTCTCATGTAGTTGCAATCAAAAATATTCAAAGTACACCTAAGATATTTGCACTAGTTTAACAAAGGGCCCTCATGCACCACACGCATGGAACTCCAATAGATTTAAAAGCGTTAAAAGGCTACTAGCTTAGGAGAAAATTACTTATGTTGTGGGAATTATCATTTGATTGTCTAACGGTTGTTATTTAGCGCGTGAACTCCGCTTCGAGCCAAATCAAAGGTCACTCCTTTTATCTACTCCACGTTGAATACATGTATTCAGCTTAGCTTAATGTTTTCTTCTACCTAGTGGGAAGTCTTGAGTACTACCATTACTTTTTAAAGGTAATTTGCCAATTTCATTATACGGTATTTAGTGACTAAGGTTGAGGCGTGCCCAAGACTTCCCATCGGGAGGAAGAAGGCATTAAGCGGTGCTGAATAATTGTGTTTTAGGAAAGCAAAGGAACCTATTTTGATATTGGCACGAAGACCAGCTCACGCCAGACGGATCGTAAAGCAACCGACGGCGATCACTTAAACAAAGTATTTCGAAAGTATGTGATGGAACAACTTGCTTTTGCATATACCTTCAATACCACAACATAATTCCGAACAGCTTTTATGCTAAATACACAGATATTATTTAATTCCACAACAAATATTTTTACTATCGAGCAAATTAAAACCAAAACGAGATTCCTTTTTTCATGAATAATTACCGAAACTTCCCACCGGGTGGAGGAAGGCTTTAAGTAAAGTTGGATACATGTATTCCATAAAGAACGAAGCGATTAGGCCTAGGCATGGCTCGAAGTTCAGCCCACGAGCATAAGAGCCAGACAAACCTCAGGTGGCCACATAAACAAGGCATTATAATTGGCATTCCCCATAGTACTTTAAAGATTTGCCATTGCAGTATAGTAGGTAACTGGATCAACTGCGGGAACAATTCATTCTTAATTTAAAGTTATATATTTATTAATGCAATATATAATAGTGCGGTTAAGTTTGCTCTTTATGGGTAAGAGGCGGAAAACCAGCTCAAACACAAATCCAGTAACATCGCCTCACCAATCCTCTTCCATTTCATTCCTTTCTGTACATGAAGACCGAGGCTCAGGAGCCTGAGGGTAGGCAGGCAAGCTCCACAAATAGTTCACCAGTGTATGGAATACTTACAGTTTTCATTTGCTAGAGTATCTTCTAATGTACAGTTAGCTTATAACTCTTTTTTTACAATCAGCACTCCGAGATGAGCTAGAAGGTATGTAGTTTAGATGAACAAAAAAATCAACGGGCTTTGGTCTGACCCGAATTGCGGCTGACTACTACAAGAGTGAGACACACCAAAGTGAGCCTCTGTTACAAGTACTCTCATAGACGCATTTCCTGATTGTGGTCACGAATGTGTTCGTCATGGATTTGCTAAAAGTGCAAGTTTTCCGGCCAATTTTGTGATGTCGCGCCTGAACTGCTCTCCAAATGCAGGTATTCAGCTAATCACATACCCGAAATGTCACGCCATCACTGATAAAAAACGATTTTTCGGAAAAGCGAAATGAATTATTTATCTTCAACAAGATAAAAATTAAATAATTCGCCAAGTTTATATTCTACGTCACTGTAGTCGGCTTGTTGCTAAAGCGCTTAAAGCATAATAAACCATGCTTGACTTTTCTTGACTCCCGAACTTGGTAGGTCATTTGGGAGGACATATTTGCTAGACCTAGATTTCCAGTCGCTCTATCAGACCATGATACTTAATGTAATCTATACGAATGTGTTTAAATTGGCCTTTATAGAAGGCAGGCAGGAAAGCAACTGGAACACTAAGCCAGTTCGTGATGATCGTGAAGAGACGTTCATTGTGTTGTACTAGCTTCCGATCTCATGATTTCGCCTCCCATTCTTTTTTCGCCTGTACATGATGCCTAATAAAGCTTCCTCAACCGGCAAATCCTATGCTTAATATAATTTCTTCCCACTAAAGAGGTTTTCAAAAGGATGCTGGCCGATATTCGACAAAAAGCATTCAGGAACACAGTTCCAAATGAGATCATACACTACTTTGTTCATTCGGCGAATTGCATAGCCTTCGGTCGTTTGGTAGCGATCTTGTCTTTGTGGCATGTGATTAGCCTCACCACATGCCTTTACGCAAGTAGCTGGGCGCCTCGAAATGCTACGTCAAGTCGTTGAAGAAGCGTTTCGCAAAATTTTGTAGTTAGATATACTTTAATCAATTTCAGCATTCAGAAGTCGAAGTGTTGCAGTTAGTGAATGCAAACAATTGGTTAATAGATAGCAGAGAGTTTTATAAAGTGGCATTTTCACAAGGTCATTTTGAACGATATATGCAATAAAATAGGGAACATGTGTAGTAATAGTTTTGTATGAAAAGGCTAGTGAATAGACTACTTCAGAAAAGGGCTCATTCGAAATTTGCAATGTCTCATTGGTAACTGTCTGTTTTGCTGCATAATAACATAACTTGCAGCAAATCCGTTTATCTCCCATGTAATCAGACAATTTGTTTGGTCGAGTAGCGACGCCACACTACCTGTTTCAATTTCGTTCCTGGCTTTGTCGTTTGGTGAGTGTAGTTTTTCGCGGGTTTCTCTATGGTTCAGCAAGATTAGGGGCTGCATCTTGTAGTTACTGCTCTCTAATTTTACGGTTGGCTATTTTTTTTTACTCATTCACATCAAACGGTTTCAACCATGGTATTGACAAGTTGTGATTTATGTTGTCCTAAAGGATCTTCAGAATTCGCGCAAAGGCAGTGGTCCAATTTATATTCTGTTCTCTGTTTTAGCCCACTTTCTGAAATGTTGATTTTAGGTTTTTTTTCATTAAATAAATGGGGGAATACAGTCCTCTTCCGAATGCCGAGGCCCCACCTCCAGAGGGTAACGGATCGTATCCTCCGTTCGAGAATGAATTGGATGATTCTCGTTCAAATCTGAAGGAAGATGAGCAAAGAAGGTGAGCTGCTGGTTTTTGTGGTACTCACCACGTTTTTATGTGTTACGAACTGTTTTGTCGAATGCAGGCACGACGATGAACGTGACGGCGTACGGCATTATGATGAGAACGAGGAGGAACGTTACGAACGCGACCGCAGGAGAGATCGACGTCGGTCTCGCAGTAGTAGTCGAGGGCGTCGTCGTCGTTCACGTAGTCGCTCGCGTGACCGTCATCGGCGTCGTCATCGCTCCAGGGATCGTTCAGGATCATCTAGTCGTCGCATTGTTTATAAGTATTGGGACGTTCCTCCTCCTGGCTTTGAGCACATGACACCCCAACAATACAAGGCACTTCAAGCTTCGGGACAGATTCCTGTTAACGTATATGCGGCTGGTCAAGTGCCCATGCCTGCGTCAACGCCGAATGCTCCTCTCACCCTCAACACCAACATACCATTTGCTGGGAGCGCCGTATGTCGTCAAGCTCGTCGCTTATATGTGGGTAACATTCCCTTCACCGCAACAGAAGAGAACATGATGGACTTCTTCAACAAACAGATGAAGGCCCAAAATCTTGTTCAGGCGGAGGGGAACCCGATAATTGCTGTTCAGATAAATATGGAGAAAAATTTTGCATTCCTGGAATTCAGGTCAGTGGATGAAACTACTCAGGGTCTGGCTTTGGACGGGATTCTTTTTCATAACCAAGCCCTGAAGCTTCGAAGACCTCGTGATTATGCTCCACTACCCGGTGTCAGCGAAACCCCTTCCATAATCGTTCCGGGGGTGGTTAGCACAGTTGTGCAAGACTCACCACACAAAATATTCGTTGGAGGTTTGCCTAATTACCTGAACGAGGATCAGGTTAAAGAGCTGCTATTGAGTTTTGGTCCGCTGAAAGGTTTCAACTTAGTTAAGGATGGTTCTACTGGTCTCTCTAAGGGCTACGCCTTTTGCGAGTATGTGGACCCGAACGTAACAGATCACGCGTGTGCTGGTCTGAACGGAATGCAGCTCGGTGATAAAAAGCTTATCGTTCAGCGCGCCAGCGTCGGAGCAAAGAACGCCGGTGGTGCTATGCCTCCCCCTCTCATCCAGGTGCCCGGTCTTAACGACGCCTTGGTACAGAATACCACCGGGTCTGGTAACATAATTTTCCGTTCCGGTGGTCCCCCAACTGAGGTTCTATGTTTGCTAAATATGGTCGATCCAGAGGACCTGACTAACGACGAGGAATATGAAGACATTGTTGAGGATGTGAGAGCGGAGTGTAGCAAGTACGGCATTGTCAGCAGCGTGGAGATACCGCGGCCCATCCCGGGCGTAGAGGTCCCCGGAGTAGGCAAGATCTTCGTCCAGTTTGCCAGCTTGGTTGACTGTCAAAAGGCGGCCACTGCCCTGACGGGAAGGAAATTCGACAATCGCTTGGTGGTAACCTCGTTCTATGACCCAAACAAGTACCACAGGCGCGAATTTTAACACGGATTTTGCGTTTAAGCTTCCGATTCCCGCTTTTGTACATACCGTTGTGGTAGTCTGAGGAGGGGCTGCTTATATGTTGGTGCTTGTAAGTTACAATAAACGAGCTGCAATGCGCGAACTTGCTGACTTCTCTTTGGTTTTAGTGCTAATCGACTTGGGGATAAATCCTAATTACGGCTAGACAATGAACTTTGGTTTTCATGTGACATGGGATCAGGTAACGACATTACAGATCAGTCCTATGACGTTGTCCTGAGGCATGTTCGATGAAGGCTAGCGGTTTAGATCAGCACATAGTTCAAGGGAGGCCTGTTCAACTCCAAAATACAAGGGGAAGAGGTGCAGAAATAGGCATAGTCGGTGGATTAATTCGTAGCCTGACGCTTCCACAAGATCACTACTCCAGCCTCGTCCGCTGAGGCCAAAAAGCTTTCATCCCAACTTAAGTTCACGTCAATCACCGTTCGGCCCACCTCGCAGTCGTGACCTTGCAGACGAGTGACGACAGCACCACTTCGTTTCCCGTGTTGTGCGAGAGTGGCGTTTGTTGGTACCTCAAAGACATATACGCTACCTTTGTCTTCGCTGGCCGAGATGACGCAGGCAGTGCCTGAGGAGCGGAAGGAGATGAGCGGAGCGAAGCAAGAATGAAGAAGATGGAGACCATAGTTGGTGACTGGAGGATTGCAGAGGGGTGAGTGCGGCAATTCAAAGTGTTGGTGCACTTCAAGCTCTCCGTTGTCCGGTCGAGCGTGATACAACAGAAGGCCTACTCCGGCAGCGTTGACGAGGAGATAGCTGGAGCTATCTTCGTGGCTGAGCCAGGAGCAGAAAGCGAGACTGGTGACACTAGGTAGAAGAGGTGTAGAGGGAGGTGGAGAAACGGAAAGGCGGGATAGACGAGTGAGAGTGCCTGTAGTTTCACTGCAACTGTAGGCTTGAATCACGCCCAGATCAGTGCCTACCCATAAACAGCATGAGTGTGGATCGAAGGCTAGGGCGGTGACGCAGCCTCGACCCAAATGGTGAGACAGATCAGTGCGGTCGCGGCAGGGAGGCAGCCTTATTCGCATCCGCGGCGGAGCGTGTAACTTGTCACGACCATTTTTTACAACTCGGCCAGTTGAGAGATTCAGCACCTGTGAAATGAGAGCATCACGTTTCAAGGAGCTGCGTAGATGGTAATATATAATCTTAATACTTTCCTACCAAGCGAAGCAAGTGGGTAGCGTACCCAAGCAAAAGGATCCGTACCTGTACGAGACCCAGCGTATCTCCGAGAACGAGATAATTGTTGTTGACAGGATGGAATTCACACACAAGAAGGCCACCTCCAGGAGAAGCAACATCGCGGAAGTGTCGCGTAAGACAGCCCTGGCGCTGCACGTCCCAAAGGCACAACGAGGCATCCAGACTAACAGTAGCCACAAAATCGTTAGCCAGTGACCATGCTACATCCATCAGCGCCGCCAGCGGCGTCGGGACTGTAGCTGGAGTGGCATCGGAACTCGGCGGCTCAAGGTAATCGATTTTATGCGATATCCCCGCTTCCTCCTCCGTAGACCTCGAAATGTGACAAATCGACGCTGTACCATCAGCCGAAGCGATAGCCAACCGATATGAGTCGTTGTGTGCAAATCGTATTCGCGTGACTGAATCTACACATTTTAAAAACAATGCCAGCTTACCCCAAGAGTAAATGAGGCTTGTGGCATAAAGACCCCATGACGTCTTCTCAAGCTAGGATCACCTACCCTTGTGGTGATCAAAGATGGTTTCGATTCCCGCAAAAGCGTATCCCTTACTAACAGGAGGCTCGTTTTCAATCCTACGGTCTGGAGAGGCCTCAGAGAGGTGCAGCTGAAGTTTCGAAAAGGAGGAAGTCAGTAAATAACATACGCTGTGATTGTTTTGAACGTGGTTTCAACGAAAAATTTTCAACTGTACTAAACCTTGAAGCTTGGGAAATTGCATAAAATGGACGTTTTTTAATATCAATCATCAAAGAAACCAATGTACTTGAGAGTTCGATGACGATGAGAAGTAAGAAAGTGAGTGCCGCTGCTGATTATCAAGATGAAGGACATCATAGGCCATTGTCCCTGTTGTGGGTGTAATTGTCCCCGCGTTAGAAGGTGATCGCGAGGTAGGTCCATATCTTCAGTACGAAACGAAAGAAACGAAGGCAAACGATTTTAAATCCCAGAAAAGCAAAACGCTACAATAGACTTAGGAGATAAATGAAAAGAACTCATATTTATAACGAGTGAGAGACGAATACACATATTCACAAGGTGTAATTCATTCGCTATTTTAAAGGCAGTAAAAAAAGATTATAAGTACAATAAAGAAAAAAAATACTACATAACAACTTGGTTGTCACAGGTGAAGAGAAAAATGGCACACTTTAGAGCAAGAAGGTTCTGCCGGATGAAGAGGTATTCAGAACGATCGACAGGAAACGTCACAGGAACATTCTGTGAGAGCTGATATCGTCTGCGAAGATAGACGTTCCAGCGAGTAGGATTTAGATGAGGTGCAGCTCGAGAACGTTTGTGTAAGTAGGAAACGTCAAGTGCGATCACTTTCTGCCAACACTCCACAGAAGAAAACTGAGAGCTGGAAAACTGCTGAGACTCCGTCATTTAGTAACCAATTTAGACTGAAAAGATTTAAACTACATCCATTAGCCTGGTAAGGAGGGTTTATGTGTAAACAATCAAGTAGTCCCCAAAAAGCTGTAGACACATCCAACATAAGTAAAGCAGTAAGAGATAAAAGTATTTAACAAGAAGTAGAATGACTGCAAAACAATGGGTATAAGATTAAAAGTAGAAAAAAGATATCGAGTGCTAAATGATTCCAAGATAGCACGGAACAAATGCATCAAAAATATTAAAAACTCACACGTATACGCAAATTCCGGCAAATAGTTGAAAAAATTAAACAAGTAATTAGACATTGTAATATCCTACCGCACCGATAGATTAAGAATGAAAGATAAATGATCGTCACGAGGAATACGATAAAGGTTCATTAGAGCAAGTCCTTGCAATGTCATAGTCACATATCATGCCTTCATTGTAAGAACGGTTTGCTTGAGAGAGCTTTAATGGAAATAATAACTGAAACTCCCAAATGGGAAAACAATTGTATTTAGTTAAATGTCGGTTTTATGACGACTGGCTTACTTTAGCATTATCACATAAAATTGACAATCTCTGATAAAAGAGTTCAAAATGCGAGGCTGCGTTTTGCGGGCAATCTTACAGGCCTTGCAAGCAAAACTTTTACTTCTTTTCAACTCACAGAATTCATATAATTTATTTAGAGTGATGTGAATGTTTTTAAAAAATTTCGGACAGTTTATAACCATTTGGTTTATGAAATCCCTTTAATACTTTTAAACTGCTGTTCTAAGTGCGGTAGATTCATTCATTATTCGCGACTGTAAGTATTGCTGGATTTTGTGGTCCTTAACTGATTACAAACGGCAGCTAAAAGTGCAATTAACTGCTACATAAGTACGACCTCCTATCTTGTGCCGTTTTTAGGTTTCTTCTCAACCCTTTTGCATGTGGAATCTCCTACTCATCATTGAGCTATTTTAATTTCGTTCTGTGTTTATCTTTTGGCATGCTGACTTTTTTACTTGCGGTTAATCGTTAGCTTTTTGTTTTTTTTCAGCAGCTTAGATCTTTTACATTTTGCCATTTCAATGCTTGATGAAGTTGCAAATGCCATGCAGGCGTCACCCTCTCCTCCAACCTCTGATCATTCTTCTACGGATATGTACTATACAAATGTTTTTTTCGGCCATCCTCTTTTTGCGCCTTCCGCTTTAATTCGTCGAAGTTCACGAAGTGAAAATCAAACTCATCAAGCTGTTGCTTTAAGTGATGGGTCACTTGCATTTAATGAGGATTTCATTGAGTTAGATGTGCGCTCTGATTCTGCACCGCCCTCATCTGATGCCGATTCGGATGACCACCTTCCTATTGACATTCCTCTTTCGTCTTCGTCATTGGAAGTTCAAAGTGGTTCTTCTGAGTAAGATTATATTATCTGAAAACGTTTAGGGTCAGCATTAAGTTGCATTTTGCTCAGAGTCATGTAAGCATCCTACAAATCTATCTTTATGTCATAAGCTCACGAATCTCTGCTTCATCCCTTAGTTTGTGGTTTTATATTTCAGCAGTCTACCAGCAACTACTTTTGTGTTGATACTGAATCCACAGCAAAATACTGATGCTGATGACAATCCTGTACCCTCATCTCTTCCGTTGCAAAGTGAAGCCAATTTGGTTGGGTCGAATTGTGTCTCGCAGGAAAGTGCTCAAGCTATGTGTCATTCAAACTCCCAAAAGGTTCATATTTTTTGTTGCATGTGCTCTTCCGTGCTAATCAACGCTTTGTCCTCCATATAAACTTTTTAGGTAGAAGATCTTTCCATAAGTACTCCTGATGAATCTTTACCCAGGGAGTCAGATAGAACTGGGTCAAACTCTTCTCTCCCCACTTGTGCTGTTTTTCAATCCCCATATTTTTCTGCTACTGATGACCACTCTGATTGTGATGTCTTCTTGATGCGTGAGCACGAAATTGCTCCTGGTAATTCAATGACCAGCACTGTGGTGAATTTATTGGTGAGCTGGATTCCGACGTTGATGAAAGAATTAGGCCTGACCCAGTAAACCTATGAACAATTTAGCACTTTCTTAGCATAGATATTAACGCGTGGTCATGTCGAGTTTTATACTCGTAGTCTTGCTTGAATCAAATCCGAGTAATATATTGCTTACTACGAGTTATCAGGTACTTGAAAATAAATAGGGCATCTTACTTCCCTTGTTCATTGTGGATTCTTGTTTCTAAACCTTACAGCGCGGTTGTAATCTCCTCGATAGCCACACTTTAGAGGACTTGTGTAACTACCTCCCAATCTTGCGTCGCAAATACTCACCCCTTACTCCCAATCCCAGTGTCCCAGCATCTCAACTACCCGCCAACACTCCTATTCTCGGCGAGAGACGCCAGCAGTCTGAAAAGAAGTCGTTCAGCTTGCTACCCTGCATGTCTTGTACCTCATCTGTCGAAACGGTGGCGTCGTTTGCTCCATTAGCTCCATGCAGGGGTCGACTGGTTGACTACCTGCTCACCTGCTCTCGTCTGGGCTCTACTGCTCTCTCCGATTTTCTTCCTTTGGAAGGTGACCTTTCTCCCTCCAGTCGCATACACCTGTTGCCTTTGGATTGGCGTCGTGGTCGCTCTGACGGTCTAGTATGTTTAGCGTGCGCCTCGCGCTCTGTTGGACTCCGAGTGATAGGTCGCTTTGTCACCGATTGGCAATCCTGCTGTTTACCCAGTCTCCGAACTCGTACAGACTCCATTGGTCGATGGCTCGCTGAGTGGATTCGAGCTGGAGCCGTGGTCTTCTTTGCTCAACTTGATTCCCCACAGAGAGATCCTTGCCCGTCTTTAATGAGGTGCCAAAGTACCTCAAATATCAATTGTGGATGCTGCGAACTCGCCTGGCGACACCGATTAGTATACGGTGTTACTGGTCACTGTAAGTCAGCCCATCGTGGAGTGAGCTTGAGGCTTGCGAGCTACGTTAATTAGTGTCAGCATACAAATGAAACCTTATGTGAATGAACACAAAAACAGCATTATGTTGTTTTCTTCAACGATTTAATGGACGACAGTTAACTACATTCAAACCATTTTTCCTAACAGCTTATGTTCACCTGTCGAATCCTATTGAAACCGTACACGTGAGATCCTTGAAGGCTGCATTGAACGTAGAGACAACCATCTGTGTTCCAAAAGTGGATCTGCTCAAGCTGTGGACTTCGGATGGAGCGTTGCCACAGACCTCGTGTGACAGTCACGCCTTCTGTGCGGATCAGGACCTGTCGCTTCTGGCTCAACATGAGGATCCCAGATGGCGTCACTTCAACGTATTAGGTAGTTAATATATCTTTCTCATTTGAATCTATGTCTTAACACCTAACTATACAAGCTTCTTTGCCGACTAATATATAGGCCAAGTTATCTCGACTCTAAGGGAACGTGATTACTACTTAGAGCGACATAGTCAGAACCAGAAATCGGCTCTCGACAGTGTAACAGACGGAAGTACAAGCAGCATCGCATCATCCCGCGGCGATCTATTTCAGGATAGCCTTCGATCGGAGCCACATTTAGTTGTCCCATGCGCTCAAAGGCCAGGTTTCAGTTTATTCATTCCGCGAAATGCTGCATTAGACGATCCCCTAATGCGTTCAGTGACGCAACAGTTGTTGTATAATTTATCTTGATTTAAAAATTAGTGGCTGCATAATTACCTCGTCACTAACAATAAATCTTGTCCATGCGTACCTCCTTCATTGTCTCAGGGAAAGGGTAGACGCAACAGCGACTCCCCTCAACGAACAAGTTAGGGGATCCAGCTGCTGGTGAAACCAAAACAGATTTGAGAATATTGAAGGCAGCGGAAATGTCTACATTTGGTGCACAGGGACGGCGATGTGCCCATCAAAATTAGCTAGGTATAACAGAGACTTTCGAACGGGGCGACAATAGGGAACAAGAGCTAGATCTAAGTAGTGCATTACCCGAACAATGTGAGTGATAGTTGGCAAGTGAGCTAGAGTAGTGTGTAAGCAGGTGTATTTCACAAACTAGGGAGTGGAGTAGGTTCTCCGTCAGGTAGTCATTCCACACCAAGCTCGGCATCTGTGAAAGACTCCCTCTTTGGGTGGGGATCATGTCCCTAAACCATTAATAGCGAATAATGGAACTCACGATTAGCACTTCCCAGTTATTAATGAAGTGGTACGAAATCCAGGCCCAAAATATTGTACTGCTGATGCGAAAAGCCCTCTCTGATTTCTCATCAAAATGTGTATGATCACGATAATAGACTCTGCAGGCTATCAACAAACCATGCCTTACTTAATCTCTTCATGCGAATGCCGCTTTACAGTCTGAACAACGGGACGAAATAGTTGGTGGAATCGACCCAGCTGAAGCATAGCACCTCCTACACCCATGCAAAACGATGAAGGCGGTGCAAGACCTGATTGTCTAAAACACATACGATACAGGTTGTGTGCTAAGTAAAACAGGCAAAATAATGCTAGCCAGAGCAACGAAATTTATTAATTCGTTTTCTGATTGCCTTTTATCGTGCATTTTGCTTTTACTGTCAAACGGTTAGGACCTGTAACATCATAGTTTTACGGGCGCAACATTGCATAGCAAATCTGCAAAGCAATATCCTCAAATTTCCTGTTTTATTAACCTTGGTTTAGGCCTTTTCCCCCAATTTTACCCCATTAAGCGAATAAGTCCGCGCTTCTGTTGCTTGATTGGTCAATTGTTGGTTGGTGTTTAGCATTTTGCTTAATAAAAGTCTACGAAGGTCTTTCTCCGGTAGTCGTCGCAGCCATCATGACCATTCTATTCTGCGTCGATCTGTTTGCGTACTCAACTAATTTCCACAGGTCTATTTCCATTAATCGTCATATATCGCTTGATCCTACCCTGCGAAAGTAACTAAGTTTTTCGACCTACGGGTTGTATTCTGCTGGTCGTGCTCGAATCCCAACTTGTTTGGTAGCAGTAGTCCTTCTTGATTTTACATCCATATAACCTTATGCTACACTTTCAGTCATGGCCGTCGCGGAACCATTTTATAAACCTCAGACAACGCGTCTTAATCTCGGCCTTTCCTGTCTTATTGCGGCTGACGCCTTTGTTTCACCTTCCTCTTCCAATGAATCATCTCGCATACCTTGCACAGTGTCGTGCGTTTCTCGATTAATTGATCTTCGTCGCTTGCGTCATCCAAATATCGTGCGTTATCTTGATGCCCAATGCGATAAACATCGACGCATCTATCTTGTTACCGAGCATTACGCCTTTAATTTTAGTGAACTAAATCCTCCGGTCACAAGGTGGTCGGATTTCAACTGGCTGTTGAAACGATTTGATGAGTGTCTTTGTGCTCTGACCTACCTTGAATCCCATGGGATTGTACATGGGTGCCTAAGTCCATCATCCATCCTCATTGATAATTTTGGCAAAGTTAGGATAGCAGGCTATGGAATCTTATATGCTTCGCGGTGGGGTATGGATCTCGACTTTCCCATTGTGGATTTGCGCTACTCCTCGCCGGAAACACTTTTGTTTTCTGAATCGTGTTTGCGGCAAGACGTGTTAGAACCTCCTAGGCAACCTTGTCCCCTTGACTCGCGATCTGATCTTTGGTCAGTTGCACTGATATTCACCGAACTTTTGCATTTCCCCCTACAAATCTTCGGTCCAGAAATACTGCTCAAGTCGCTATTTAGTGCTCTAGATTCCGATCACTCTTTTTTCGGTAACATTACTTCGACCAAACGAGAAAATTTAACTCAGTTCAGTAAATCGATGAGTTTACTTGATGACATTTGCGAATTATGTCTCGTTCTTGACGCTCGCCATCGGCTGTCGCTGGCGCAAGTAGTGGCCAAGTTTTCGGAAAATTTTAAAGATTTCCAGGGAACTGATCTTCATTCAGGGATTATGGTGCGTCGAAACAATTTTAACCCCAGTATCGAATGCTTTAATTTTTTTCATTTTTCAATACTTTTATTCTATCGAACGTTCTTGTGTAGAAAGTACCAAATTTATTTAGAATTCTGAGCTCAACTAATCTGTAGCCTTATATTCTCGTTGAGAACATCTGGATTTCTCTCTCATTTTTAAGTCCGATCAGTTTTTTTGTCTTTCTTATTTAACCCTATCATTGAGATTATCTCGATGCTTCTTTACTTTTCAATTCAAATGGACCATTTTAGATGGCTGACGACGCACCAGGGGAGCCAAATGTGGAGAACAGGGAGTGGGAATCTTCCGATGACTGCGAAAAAGCTCTTCACTTTTTGCAAACTCGGGATGATCCTGCTGAGAGTTATTACTACTGGCAGTTAGCTGGTGGTGGCGTTGACTTAGCTTCCACTTTCCTCAAGGGGGTCAATGGCAGCGATTGTCTCCGACCGCCGATTCTTCGTCTACCCCTTTATTTCACCGGTCTTTCACCTTCAGAATATGCTTCGCGAGGTGGACCTTTGGAGCTCTGGTCATCTGGCAGTCAACCTGCTCGACTAAAGTGGGGCAACCCTTTCGTGTCTCCATGTGTTTTCTTTTCTCAAAAGGTGAAAAGTGTTTTAATCTTACAGGTTTTGTCGGACCATCGTTCCACTTCCAGCTGATCGCCTTCTCAAACGTCTTGCTCTCATGTCAACAAAGTCCCTTTATCCTCTTCTCTTTCCCCACTCGTATTCCTGTTTTGATGGAGATGAGGAAGGAAAATTTAGCGTAATTGATAGTCTCTCCCTGACCGGTGTTGAGGATTGTTGGCAACATCAGAATCGGAACATTTCGCTCTTGGGTCACCTACCCAAACACGAGCTTAGTGTTGCTGATTCCCATGAAGCAGTGGTTTTCCAACCAGTACTAGTGAAGCAGGCTGATGTAGAGTATCAAGTGATGCGAGTTCGCCTCTTTCGACGCCTCCTTGCGGGGATGCCGTCCACTGCGACACGGCTGCTTCTTGAGGCCCGATTCGATATTCCGCCCTTTCTCAGAACAGAGGTAAACTTGCTTCAATTTCTGAAATAAGAGATTTTTTAAAAGCGACCCTCTAGAAACTGTCATATACATCGCTCCAGGTTTGGGCAGCCCTTCTGGGTGTTGAATCGGGCTTTCAGGATGATACCAGTCGGCGAAAAGTAGAGGCAGCACTCTCCATCGCAACAACAGTGAGTTCGTCTCAATCGCGAATTTCCACGCAAGGTCTTGGTCTCTCCGACCAAGTAATGGGACAGATCGGTGTCGATTTACCACGCTGTCATGCCTACGATCTGCTGATTGGATCTCCGCTCGGACAGGAGAGACTTCGCTCAGTTTTGATGGCAGCATTACTAGCTAATGATGACCGGTTTGAATACACACAAGTATGTTAAGCAGCCTGAGGGTTAAATAATTTTGAGCTTATGTTGAATAATTTCTTTGGTGCTTCATTTTTCAAACTATTCTTGGATGGTACAACTAGTTGGAATTGTAGTCTTTGTTCTATCTAGTTGTGGTGTTCCTGGTTGTGTGGTGACGTAGCATCAGATATTGCTTACCTCGGGACAGGATTTAGCGTAAGCTCGTGGTGTCAGGTCCCTCTGTTAGATCTTTTCATATTAAAGGCACGCAAAATGTGTTTAACCAACTGGCCACATTTGTTTTGCTACCTTTTAGGGAATGGATTCACTAGCTGCCGTATTCACGCGTCTCTTCTTCCCATCTCCCGAGGTGGCGACACACTGCCTCTCCAATCTTTTGACCTCGCCGCGACTGGTGGGTTTCTTCTCCCGGCGCCGCTTCACTACTGGTCTGCAGGCCTACTTCGTCCTTCTCTTGCGACTCCTTGCTTTCCACGTTCCTGCTGTAGCGGCGCACTTTGCCCGTTTGGGGGTGCCCCTCACTGGGCTCACCGCTGGCTGGATTTACACCCTCTTTGCGCACTCCATGCCCTTGGATCGCGTCGAGCTCCTGTGGGATAGCCTCCTTGCAGCATCACCCTCCCTCCCCATGCTTGTATATGTGTCCATCTTCCATCAGGTCAATCAACAATGTCGATTACTGGTGGGCTTCTCATTTGCTTCTGCATAGCACCCCTTTGATTACGCTTGCTTTATCTGGAATCATTTAATTTTATCTCGCTTTAACTAGTTATTCCCTTTCTTAAATTACTTCTGCGGACCAAATGTGCTATAATTTTTTGTGCACCAAGTCAGGCCAGCGGGGTACTTTTGACCTAGAATGCCTGGCATTCCATCTCGTTTAAATACCCAAGATTACTTTGGCACTTCTTCCATTCTAGTTATGTATTTTCACGGACTCATTAATTTTTTGGGCAGGTATTAGCAATTGAGAAACTTTTCAATGCCCTATATTGCTAGTCTGTGGTTTAACCTTCCCATCGAGTTAGGAACTTCACTGCTCCACACTTGTTCGAGTTCCACATCTTTTCAAAAGATCATTCCTAGCAAGTCGCTTAGATGAAGTTCCTTTGAGGTGCGCATAATTTATTAACGATTTCGATTTGTCTTTTGATCTAACGCGATGTCGAAGGGATTTTTGCTCCCTTTTCAGGGTTATTATGCTTCAGTGGTTTGCATGCTTAAGCACTGCACGTCTTACTAAATAATCTTAGAGCTTTTCATCTCATAGGTTCGGACCTGGGAAACTCTTCATTTCTTACACCTAGTTAATCATAAGTACACTTTTCTTAAATTAATTCAAGATTGTCGGTCTTCTGTTTCACCGTTGATAGTACGGTCTTAGCATCACATCATCATTACTGAGTCTCTTTCTACCATGAACTTATTAAATTCGGCCAGCTGCGTGTTTTCATTTGCAGTCGCTGAATCAGGAGAGTATATGCACCTTGCTCTCAAACTTTCCTGACTTCAACCTCGACCAATGTCTTGAGGACGCTGTCAATTTTGCAGCTGTCACACCCACCAGCTTGACTGCTCAATCCATTAGCCGAGGCACGCCGGGAGGCTGGATGGACTCGCTTGCCTGCTCGCTCCGTGTTTTCAATCAGACACACAAAGAGATGCGTTCTGCTTGCATCGCATCAGGCTCAGCACATCACCGGGATGGATGCTGTGTGGTTGGTGCTCATGGTTCTTAGACAACGCAAACCGAATGATTTGCTTTTTAATAATCCTCTTTCTTGTATTGCAGAATTGTCTCTCCACGTTTCCAGCCCATGTGGATGTTTTGGCGCCAAGTACTATGGAGAAGGGCGATGTTGACTCGACGGGTGCTGGTGGTCCACCTCCCTCCCCTTCCGTGAGCTTCAAGCGCAGCGAGTTGGACTACCGAAGTATCACGTCTAGCCTGGTGCCCCTCATCGATCCTAGTGATGCTCTCCAGCATCTCTCTCGCACCGACTGTGTTTTAGTCGACATGAGGAGCAAGGAGGAGTACAGTAGGTGGGTCAGCCGTTTTTACCCATCATTTAGATTATACTCCCTCGTTGGAGCTTGAACTGATTTTTCTGTTACAGTGGGTGTTTAATGCAATCTATTCACTACCACCCTGTCGAGGTGCAATCAGGTATGACCTACTTGACAGGTAGTCAGTTGTGGTTAGAGGCCACGGCGGCACGCAATGCTACGAGTCCTCGTGGCTACACCTCAGCGCAATCGCCCGGTCTGGTAATGCTTCTCCAACATAGCACCGATTCTGTTGGTGCTACCGGCGAATGTGAAACTGGTAGAGGGGACGATGCCGCATTCACGCTCGCCTGCTATCTCATCCAACGGTCCATCGATCGCGTCTGCGTCGTTAAGGGAGGTGCGAGGGCCCTCTTCAGTCTCCCTCAAATTACTGACTACTTCGTCTCTCCCCACATCTAGTCTTTCTGCTGTTCAACTACTTCCTTTTAGTAGTTGATTTTACCTCAACTATCCACATCCTCCCATTTTATTTCATTTAACTTGTGATTTTTCTACAACTGAATGAAATTGACGATAGTTAGTTGGGTTTTCTTCGTTTCGCTTTGTGCTATCGAATGGCTTCTGAAATTGCAGAAACACCAATGGTGTACTTTTAAGTAAAATGCTTGAGGTACGGTGGTGGCTACGTTGTCTTAAATTTAGTCAATGACTTCTCGTGGTGATAACGGAGAGA
This sequence comes from Hydatigera taeniaeformis, assembly GCA_900622495.1. NCBI lineage: Eukaryota > Metazoa > Platyhelminthes > Cestoda > Cyclophyllidea > Taeniidae > Hydatigera > Hydatigera taeniaeformis. Next base: position 65,940 of record UYWX01020334.1, on the reverse strand, counting down.
GTGTGGATACGTCTTTGGAAGAGCCGGGCAAACGAGATCTCGATGCTTCCGCCCTTTCGTCAAATGTTGACAAGGTTGCCAGTTCAGTGGGTGGGTCTACACAGATGACTCCACCTCCGGGACCGGCAAACACTCAAACAACCACTTCCCTAGAACAGGAATTTGAAAGTGCTCCAACACCTGTTTCCTCTGCAGGACATGCGGGGGAGCTACCCTGTTCTGCTGCCTGTCCATCAGCCATCCAAGTAGTCACTCTCACAAAACATGGGTCGGAGAGTGCTGCGTCTTCCATTCCTGCATTAGCCCAAGTAGGAGATGCATCGACTTGTTCGTCTAGTTTACCGCAGAGTCAAGAGTCTATCCAATCAACGAAGGTCAATCCACTGAACGTAGTTTCGACTTGTGCTGGGTCCCATAGTGCTGGTAAGTGTCGTTCCATGTGTGGATCTATGTCTGTTTGAACATTTGTGGCATGTAGTCAAACCTAATCCCACTTCTCTATCCTGACTTAGTAAGCGATTCAATGTCTAGCGGCATCGGTTATTTCATGTTCATAACTTCGACTCTTAAGATTCAAATTCTATCTTCAGAGGGAGGTTTGGCTGTGGTACGTCTCTTTTGAGCGTCTGTAGTGTGCCCGGCATTAGAGTTTGAACTCCTAATTTCTTTTCATTTTCATATCTCCTTTCCAGGGACGATAAGTAGGTTTTGGCTCTTGAGAACATAGGAATTAGCACGCTTCCTGTTGGTTGAGGTTCTACAACTTACCGTTCATTTCTTCATTTCACCCGGGCTGCTCATTTGCCTTCGCTTCTCTATCTCGGCGTTTAGCATGCCCTTTTACGATTCAATCAGAATAAGTGCATCTTCATTCCCATCTTTAAAATGTTTGATTCTTATCCATTTGGTCATCCACTTGCAGCTTGCTGAAGCTCTGTCTCCACAGCCTTAAATAGTTATTGGGACAGTTTCAACAACTGATTTCCCTGAAGTTCTTTAATTCTAAATTAATTTCCAACGTGGATCTCGAAATGCGGCATCCATAAACATACATTTTTTTCGATACCGGCTGTGGACGCTAGACGCGCCACTATTTGCTTTTTGGTTACACGCTCTGATCTGCTTTTCCTTTGATTTAAGTTTACTCAAAATTTTGACCCTATTGCGTTTCTTTGAAGTAAACAAATTGAAAATCGTGAAACTGGAGGGAAAATTTAACCGTAAAGACGCTGGTGAGTTTTCGTTCCATGTTTCTGCAAAGTATTGCGTTTGATCTACGTGCCTGATGCCTGGATGAGAATCGACGCAACTGCTAGCCCCCTCCGGAAGTGGTCATAAAGCCAGATTTGAATGGTGTTGGTGCTGCAGGCTGGTTCAATCGCTCATGCGGGTGCTAGATGGCGCTAATGCTTTTCACGAAATGCGGTTGGGCGGGCCTCGTGTTTACGCCATCCGAAATAAGGCGAGAATGGAGATCGTATTTAGAGGAATTAACTCTTTGTTCCACCGTGATTTCTCTGGGGCGCAATATTTACGTCCGGTAGAAATTGGTGATACTCATGTGACCACCAAGGTCAGACCTCTCAACGGCTCGCTACCAAAATCAAGAGCTGGGCAGACAGCGCGCCACACGTCTGATAACATTCAGTGGTCACCTTTTTGTCTGAGAAACAATTTCCTCACTGTAATAATTGAAGTTAAGGTAGTTGTCACTCTCTCGCTCCATAATGCGTTGTCAGGGTCATGTGCACTAACCTTTACACTAGTATCCTTCACCCCTCTAAGTGACTAATGTCATTTTGATGGTTGCGCAGAGTGGCCTCCCTGTTAAGTGATTAATCTAGCGAAGGCCCTCAGTCACGGCCTTGAGAACACGATGCGTGCTGTACTTTACGAACCTCCTTTCCAATTATTGCTGATCCTTTTTTGTCTTGAAAACTAAACGAGTCGACTTTGAAGATGTTTTCCTTCCTTCCCAGGCAGGCTCAAGTATGCAACTATGCCAAAGGAAATGGAAGTAGAAGACGTTGTGCATTTCGTTCGGGATAAGGAAACCGCTGGTTACCTTTGTGCGTTTTACTCGCTACGTCCTTTATTCCTCCTCTCCACACTTTGTGTCCTGTCACTCAGTCAAAAGTGTTTGTTTTCCCCTTAAAAGTTTCTAATGTTCGTATCTGAACAATGCCAATCCTCTCTCACATTAGTGTATCATGGGGTTCCTTCCTTACCTTATCGTTACCGATCTTTCAACAGACGATATATCAGAAGGCATTCTGGACCATTACCCTATCGTCGATCCAAAGTCTAGTTCGTCTGGAATTTCGATTTTGTCGCTATGCTTTGGATCTAGTGGGCTGGGTGTTGATGACGCCTCTGTTCTGTTTTGCTACTGCTGCTTTCTCCTTTCGGTCCTCCTGCCTTTACATCTGTGTATTCCAGCTGATTTGAAGGAGATTTTTTGGTTATTCTTTCCGAGGTTATGAAAGAAGCTCAAGGGTATAGCAAATGTCGCTCTTCCTGACACCCTTTTATTGGAGTCTTGCCTTATCAAGACGTAGTTGGAGTTTTTTTACCATTCACCGCTATCTCTTCTGCTCTTCTATCAAAGCGGAAGAGCTTCTATCATTGCTATGCTTCTAAGCTTTATCACATCTGCTCATGGGAGGCCACGCGCAGTAGCCTTTCTTCGCCTCCATTCCTGAAGAGGTTTTTTCTATGATGTCATTACTAATTCACCTGTTTAAATTCCACTTTAATGCTGGTACACCTCGCTTTATGATCTGAGTGCTCACCGAGGTGTGAGGCTTTCAATGAGCCGTAAATACAACCCTGCTTTTGTTCAGTCGGTGCGTTGATCGCGACCATTTTTGTTAGTAAAAAAAATGTACTTCGATATTGCAGGTGTCGTGGGGACGTCCGAACCCTCTTCACCCGGTAACTTCACCTGCTCGAAGTCCCCTGTAGGACGTCAGCTTGCTTATTCAGACCTTGCTGGAATGCTTCAAGCGGCTCAATTTGGCTTTAAATGTTGTTTGGCTTGTTGGTAGTTTGGACACTTTTCATTCCATTCATTATGGTCGCTATAAACGATCGGGCGATTCTGTAGAATTCTCTCCCTTCCGCATGCATTTTTCATTCCTTTGTGTTTTCTTTAAAACCTGGCCCTCCCGTATTCGCTCTTACACTTCAAAAATTCTAAGTGAAATTCTAATTCCATTTCACAGAAACAACAGACAAACCGGAAACATCTCCGTTCAGTAAGACTTCTTTTTCGAAATTTCTCATGTCGTGCCGTTGCAAATAGCCCCATTCTATTTAAATTCTCTAATTTTTTCAGTGGACTTAAAACATTTTCATCGTTCCGTGTTACTGTATTTCTGTAACTACATTAGTTTCTTTTAAACGTCAGTTAAAAATTGCATTTTACTTTCTTGTCGCCTGTAGAAGTGCCCAAATCGCCTGCTCCCAGTACGATTCGGTTTCCATTGCTCTTCCTTTAAGTGTTTTTGCTGCCACCGCAACTGGATGCACAGTTGGAAGTGTTCAAATTATCGCCAACACTGCTCTTCCACTTTTGTCGAACCTATCATCTTAGCTGTTTACAACGCTCTGAGTTGGACCCCTCTTTTGCCATCCACCTTGCTCTCTGGTCTCACGCAAGTCGTAGCGCTTTTTCCATAAAAAGCCCACAGCAGGACTTAATTTTACGACGCCTTAGTGGCGAAACTGTATGAAATTCCATTGGGTATATGCTTCCAATATAGGCCGCTTTCGGTTGTCTCTTTTGCACCGCAAGGGGACGAGGTCACAGTATCAACCGCTCGCCTATTTACTCCTCGTTTGGCACTCTATTTGCATTTGTTTGCTGTCTTTACGATCATTCTGCGCAAATGACTCCATTATACTATCGCCGCAACCATGTTAGAGTCCCGGTCCCAAACAAGTGGTAAGATTTTTTCCCCTGCTAGAAATGCCCCCGCTGTTGATATGTTCTCATGAAATAGGGAGTGAGCTCTCACGGGCAAATATTTGACCCTACCTGGTCGACTCAGTTCAAGCGCAAAGCAACGAGGCTCTTTCGATTCAGTGCTTTCTTGCGAAACCGCTTTATCCTCCCTTTTTAATCGCTTTGCATATTGCACATCCCGTAGGTGCACTTCAACCCCTGACGTCGAGTACGATTTAACTTGTGATCATGCTTGTAAAGCGTCCGGTTGAAGCACTGTCAAGTTGACGAAGGTTGCAATTCATAACTGTCGGAGTTGAATGTGATTGTATCCGCGTTATTGTCATTGCTACAAGACGCTCTTAACTATCGCTAAATGTTCACTCTAATGTTACAGGATCGGTGCGCGTTAGCCATCCACTGACTCCAAGTAAGATTTCATTCTCCAAAAAATGCTCTTAAAGCGTCCGTTTGAGGAGCTCGCATTGGTTCCTCTGTCCCTTCCTTGCACAGTTGTTTGAGACACGCATTTATGTTGAAAACATTTATCCGACTCCGGTCGGTGTTCCATTCACCTCCAGTCATTGCAGTTGTTTTCGCATGTCCATTCCCCGTAGCCTCACTACATCGTCTTCCCTTTTAACGCGTCAGGGCCGACACTCACAGGTCAACCGTCAAAGTCGAGTAAGTCATCGCTTGTGCAGTAGTTGCACCGAACACTTCTGCCATCTCCTCTGTACTGTCTGTTGTTCTGGTATGCTGGACGAAGGCGTTTCCACATCCATCCGACTTAGTTATGCTTCATTTATTTCTGTTTCTACCTATGCCAAAATTTGTGCTCGAATAGTGGCGTTGTTTGGTTTGTGAGCTGCTTATTTGAGGTGCTGCGATTGAATTGACGGTTGTAGTTGCTGCACTTAGCGGAGAGTTGACTGTATGATCCCATGTGTACGAATTGTTGGGAAAGGAGGTGGAACAGTTGAGGATAGTAGAATTTTCCACCTTGTTTTGTTTTTTGATGGTGCCATTTATTCACGCCTCGTTTTCGTCCATCTGCCCCCAACTTCATTTCCCATCTTACTGGCACAGGACCGGTGGGCAAAGATCAACCATCAACGTCGGGTAAGATGCTGCTTTTGGATTCGTATTTTTTTTTGCGCCCCTACGTCAAACTCGGCTGGCGATGCGTAGTGGTGGGCTTCTCATGAATTTTTGCATGGATTTAATTTCGGTTGTTTTCCTTCGCTCTTGCACTGATAAATTACAACAATGTTAACCGATTTATTGCTACAGGACCGCTAGACGTGGTAGAGTCATCAACGACTAGTTGACTTTTACTCGTAAAATTGTACCACCAAATGCTCATGTCATTTCCCCTGTTTTGCCACTTACTCCCGCTTGATGGGCTCAGTTAGGGTGCAAAGTGATTTGGACGTGGTCGTGTTTCGTCTTGTTTACTAATGTGAGTATTTTGTCATCTTTCATGGCGCGTTTACCTAACGCAAAACGTCTGTCTTAATGTGGCAGTCTGTGCTCCTGCTCCAGCCACTAATTCCAATTAAGGGCTCAAACGTGACATCATTTGCGAACTCTCTGTTTGACGTGCTCTGATTAAATTGGCTGCTCTACTTGTTGCGCATCTCGAAGGGCTGAGTGTATTGTCCCATGCGTACGACTTGTTGGGATAACGGGGGTCGGGGAGAGAGGAGTGGGCGATGGTAAGGATCTCCACTTTTATTTTGTCGTTCGCAGATGTCATATTCCCTTTCATATGCTTACAATTGCATTTCCTGCCTTACTGCTGCAATACTGATGCGTAATGACCAACTACTATTTCCAAGTAAGATTTCGTGTTCAAGCGTGCTTTTGGGGCGCCATTTTGTGATGACCAAACTATTTCTCTTGTTCCACGTCCTTCAAATGGCTGGTAAATGCAACCCGTTCACATCTGACTAACCACGCTGTAGTGCAACATTGTCTTCTGGTTTTCCATTCATTGCAGTTGCCTTCGAACTTTCATTTTCCATAGCTCCACCACAGCGCCTTCCATTTTAATGCCACAGGATCGGCAGACTTGGGTATAGCATCAACATCGAATAAGATGTCGCTTTAAGAATCGTGGCTTTTTTTTGCTGGCACTCTATTTGTTTAATCCATGTTTGACATTACATCATTTCGACTGGCAGGGCAAAGTTATGGGAGTTCCCAAAGGCCTCAGCTTGGCTTCTGCTTGGGTTGTTTTCATTCGCTTTTTAAGCGTGAATCGCAGTAAATCTAGTCCTTTTACTGTTTGAAGTTGCAGGCATGGGCCAACTATCTCCATTGAGTAAGACGGCATTCTTGCGACTGTAACATCAAAGGCTCAATCTCTTGCCCTTGTTTGATGCTCTGCCCATTCTTTTTAGCTAGACAGTAGAAGTGGGTTTTGCGTGATTTTATTTGCTTTGACCGTCCCAGTAGGCCTCATTGTGCAGTGTTACATTCATTTGTCATCAAAATTTCCATTTTTCTGTTGCAGAACCAT
>UYWX01020334.1:0-59414 GCA_900622495.1 Hydatigera taeniaeformis | reverse complement strand
AAAATGCTCTTAAAGCGTCCGTTTGAGGAGCTCGCATTGGTTCCTCTGTCCCTTCCTTGCACCGTTGTTTGAGACACGCATTTATGTTGAAAACATTTATCCGCCTCCGGTCGGTGTTCCATTCACCTCCAGTCATTGCAGTTGTTTTCGCATGTCCATTCCCCGTAGCCTCACTACATCGTCTTCCCTTTTAACGCGTCAGGGCCGACACTCACAGGTCAACCGTCAAAGTCGAGTAAGTCATCGCTTGTGCAGTAGTTGCACCGAACACTTCTGCCATCTCCTCTGTACTGTCTGTTGTTCTGGTATGCTGGACGAAGGCGTTTCCACATCCATCCGACTTAGTTATGCTTCATTTATTTCTGTTTCTACCTATGCCAAAATTTGTGCTCGAATAGTGGCGTTGTTTGGTTTGTGAGCTGCTTATTTGAGGTGCTGCGATTGAATTGACGGTTGTAGTTGCTGCACTTAGCGGAGAGTTGACTGTATGATCCCATGTGTACGAATTATCCTTGCTTCATCGGCTGCCACCTTCACTTCCCACCTTGCTGGTGCAGGACTGATAAGCAAATACCAATCGTAAACATCGACTACGATGCAACTTTAGGAATAGTAGTGCTTTTTTGAGTTCTTGCTGGGCGCTACACCCATGTTTGGTCCTTCATCTAGCCGGCTGAGAGTGAAAAGTGGTGGCGGTGCTTTCATTTGCTCTTATAAAGGTAAAGCACAGTGAAATTGTCGTTTTGATGTTATAGAAGCTGCAGGCATGGGGCTACCATCTCCGTCGAGTAAGCCTTCTTTCTATTCATTTCTTGCCTTTGATTGATGCTTAAGGCCTGAATTACTTTCATTTCTCTCATTTGGGCCCCGAAGTGGTTTGGACACAATTTACTTTCTTTGGATGTAACAGGGACCATGAATGTGGCCCAAACACTAGCATCAAGTGTATTTTCACTTCTGGAACTTCTGTTTGACGTACTTATACTATTTTCGTTACTCCGCATTTTGTGATTGTTTGGTGGAGGATTTTCCATCTTAATTTTTCCGCCTCGTTTAGGAAGCAAAAGGGTGGGGTTTTCGTACTCTGAAATTTTTTCCACAATCTGAGTGGACTTTGCTTTTTTTGTTCCGCTTACACTTGCTTTAACATCCTCCAATTAATGTTGCAGAGGCGCCAAGATTGGATCAGTCAGCAACATCGGGTAGGACTTTACTTGTCCTCTGGCTATTTCCTCGACTCAACTTGTTGTCATTTGTCCCACGGACCCCATATCTGTCTAGTTCATGTGGAGTATTCACGTTCCATTAGCTTGTCACAGAAACGTCCCTTTCAATGTTACAGGTTCGGCGGTTGTGAGGCAACCCTCACCTTTGAGTAAGCTCTTGCCTGCAGAATTAAGTACTCTCTGCCTATTTCTCCACTTCTTTTGCTGCCATTGTCAAATGCAGCGCCTACTTACAACAACATCCTTCGTTTAACCATTGCAGAATCACTGGGCTCTCAACACCATCAGTCACCATCGAGTAAGCTTTTGCACAAAATATTCGCACCATTCCGTCTATTCTGCAGTTTTCGACCTGGTGGTTTAATTTTTTCCTTATCTCTGTGCTACTCACTTTCTGGGAAGAGACTCTCCCACGTTATGCGACCCGTGGACATGCGCATTCGGTTGTATTTCGATTTCAACTTTTATTTTGCCACAGCCTTGCCTTTAATCTGCTTACTTGGAATGTCCCTGCTATATTTTCGGTAGCAGTGGCAGTAGGACAAGTTCAGAGCGCTCCTTTGCAGTGGAGTTTCACGTCATCTTTAGCCGAACCCTTGAACACTCATTTTTTAAAGGTGCTCTTTTCCCATTCATGGACTTTCTGCCTAATGTTTCCCTCAGAATCCTCCCCACCTCGGGCGTCCACTTCAAGGGCGGACACGCCGTCGGAGGATCTGAATCCCACTTTAAAGGACACAGCCATCTTCACCAGTATGTCCACATTACCATATACGCCACCTGTTCCTTTCTTTGTCCGGTAAAACCGGCTTTTTTAGTACTTGAAATTTTCTGTGGTGCATAGGAGGAAATTTTTGGACTTGTTAGTATTTGACAACGTCCTTCATTTCTCGATATCTCCATCGGTGTGATGATGATGTCATCTCCATCTTCTCAATGATCATGCGTTATTTTATGAATTTCAGGATGTCTACAACCTTGTAAGTAAATTTGCCCACTTTTTTCCCATTTGTTCATTTCTTTTATGCTGCCTCACTTTAAATTGACATGGTTATTTCATGTGACCACTCTATCACTTCCCAGCTGAACTGACGGTTCTCGCCACCCTGTTCCTCCATGATAAGTATCCAAATGCTCGAGCTGTCTGTACGTTTAGTGCTGCTCTTTCACCAACACTTGGTTGCCATCGGCAATATCACGCGACAACTTGTTGTGCTCTGCAACCCGACTGTTTCCTAGGCGTCTATAAAGTGCGATGTTACCTAATTACATGACATTGTTTTCGCCCTCCTTCCTTTGGCAGTTCGATCGAGTACCAAGTTCAATATGGAAATGATTCCTATTCCAAAGTACATCTTCACTCAGTTGTGTGAGCTGTGTGAACCCCTCAAACTGGAATTGGTCAACCACGACGGCAAGTTTCTATCAAAGCATTCCCGACCACTTTCACTTCTCCCTTCTTTATTCCGTTTGGGTGACCAGCTATTAGCATAACTCGTCTTTCAAAGGTGGCTTTTAGCGAATTTCCATAGACCCTGTCAGATTCCCCTCATCAACTTTTACAATTGCCTCTCCTTCTGAATCCAGTTGCGGTCATGTTCCCTTTAATTTTAATTTCCAGAATGGAGATATCCTGAGCGTCAAAGGACACCCTATGAACACGGAATATGTCAAGCGGTAAGCGGCACTGCCTTTGCTGGTTAGCAGTGACTTGCTAACAAAATCGCCTACCACGCATCAAAGTACATGATTTGACGATTATGGTGTGCAAGATTTATGCATTAGGAGGATGAAATGGTGTCCCTTGATACTGGCGATTTAATTTACTTCGGTATTATATGATCGGCTCTGCATTAGTGCCTGTCTGTTTGCGCTTCGACGTTTGTGAACGCATCAATGGCGATTTCACCATTCAGAATTGCCGCTTCAATTTGCTTTACTACATTCTCTACCTTATTGAATCGCTTCGCTTTGACACTAAACGCCTAACTACCCAGCTAATAATAACTCGAATTGTTGTATTGGAAGGTACAAGTCCGATGGAACCCATCCTTTCATTTTCATCCTCTAGATGTCTGTTCGACTGATCCAACGGATTCTTACTTTGCACCACAAAATGACTTTTACACGAATCCCGGTACGTCTACACCCTTGGGGAGCGGCATTACCGACAACGTTGTACTTCAAGTTAACGTTATTTTATCACTACAACGGTTTCAAAACTGCTACCTGTAAGTCACTCTAAATGCGTGGTTTTTTCCAGCTTGCCCCATTTCCCGCCCTCTCTTTGGAACTTCTTCACTCGAGAGATTTCTTCAGCTGCACCGGCCCTCTTTTAATCGTGGTGCAGGGTTGTAATGAAAGTACTCTGGGCGTGTGGGAGCCCACTCACCTGATGAAAGAGGGCAACGAGCCCTTCTCTCGAAATCTCAAAACGGGCAGTCAAATTGAATTCGTAAAACTGGCACATAGTCGAGGCTATCAAGTCGCATTTCTCAATCTCAATTGCTTGGCAGCCGAAACATCGATTCCGTAAGTCTACCAGTTCTCCGCCTCCTCGTCACCTCCGTTTGTGGATGTGCCATTGTTAGTCTTGTTTCCTGTCCATCTAGCGACAGGTATTCAGAACGTGTACAAGCTTGCCACTTAAACTGCGATGTCTTTCCTTCACATGGAGCCTCCCAGTCCGATGCAGGACCGTCCGATCGGTTTTCCGCATTGTTTTATTTGCAACAATCTCCCGCCCTAATATGCGATGTGGTGAGTTGTTTATCTTTATAACTACTTTATCTATCTTACTGAGCATTCTTTCGCAAAGTAGCCGCAGAAGTCGTCATTTTTCAGTGACGTCTACTGCTTTTACTGCTAAGAGGGAGAGGCGGCGGCGTGGAGGTGCATAACTACGCCATTTCTCTTTACTAGGCATAATTACTGCGTCCAAGGGAGGAAGCGAGAGAATCAGTAGTGGGAGTTTCGAATTGCTTTTTTACTGTTAGATTCATTAGACAGATGTAGTAAATAAAGGAGACTTGTCTTGTTTGCATTTTTAAGCAGCGATTCTTTTTCCCTCCTCTACCTGAAACCCAACAGTCTGTCGTGTCACTGGGGGAGAGAATGGCCTGTGGTTGGGAGGCTCTCATGGCCCGTTGTCGCTCATCCAACATCGTCGTGTGGGTGCACCGACGAGCTGAGGAGTCCTTCTTCTATCCCCTTTGTCCCACTCCCCAAACCCGCACTAGACAGCCGTGGTTGCTAAGACCGACGTAGGTGCTAGTGGCAGCTGATTTTTAAAAACAATTTTAGCTAAAAATGCATAATGCGCTTATTTTTGACCCAAGTTTGTAGAGTATATAGACGTTGCTTTGTTACTGGCTGTCATGAGGCTGACTTCAAATGTACGTACTTAGTTTTTTGGTGCCATTGTCATGGCTATATTTGTGTTTCAAGTTTAGGACCGCGGATTCCCAACATCAGGAAGAGCGCCCTGTAAGTGCCGTTGTTTGTTTAGTCCATGCAGTCATTGAGTGAGAAGGGGAAAGCTTTAATAAACAACATTGTTCCAAATTTCGTCGGTGTTGACTAAGTCACAACCCACACCGGCAGTGTTAAACATCGGTTGATCTGTGCGTAGAAAGTATTTCTGTCCTTTTTCGTCTACTTTACGGTTTATACTCTGTCTCCGAAGCACTAAAAGTCGGGTCTGTAGGGGCGGAGATGCAAGTGATGCGTTATCACAGCCGTGGGCACACATTCGCAAACATTAAGACAGTAGTTTCACTTCCCAGCGTAAACGGAGTGCGTTGGTGTGTAGTTACACCCTTTCTTTTCCGTCCGTTTCGTGCTGTGTATAGCCTGAGTGTCATTTAAGTGAATGCCAACTGATTGGCATTTCAACACAACTTTATCCGCGGAGTCGCAACCACAAATTCGCTGATGTGCACTGCCACCTTATTCTTGCAATTCTTAAGCCCATGAGCAGCAATGCGATAAGTGGTTTTTGTCGCTTCTGTGTGTACTGCCTCGTTTCCTCTTTGATGGATTTATAGGAGTTCGGAAACTTCAGAGTCACCGTGGTGGTGCAGGTCACTTCAATCGTACGTTATCGTAGTTGCTGAATTCACTTTAACTTTTTTCATCAAAATTATCGTCCTTTTAAGGGGTGTCATATCACGTGCCTGATTATCTTTAGCTTCACAAAGATGTAAGTAGCTATTCTCTTGTTTTCCTCTTTCATTTTGGTGTGTGTGCCACCCCATTTCGCCTCGAAGTGGTAAACTTCGTTATGCTGGGGTCGAGAAGCACGGGCCCTGTTCCCCTCTGATAAACCGGTTTTGATTGCATTTATTCATTTCATTCCTGTATTACGCGTGCTCTCGATGAATGTCATGTCACCATGTTTATCTCCTCAATGTGTATCGGACCGCATTGCGGCTTTTATGGATAACCACTTGGTTTTACCCGCCACCTCTCTTTGTCTGATTGTTGTAGCCAAAATGGACTAAAGGCGGATCCGAATATGGTTGATACGATGATGTTCGGCTATAAAATCCTTGTTCGAAGGCTCTTGCCGTTAGTGCAAGCCGAGTTTGGGTTTAAAGTTTAGCTATAATCTGCTTGTTGACACACTTGAAATTCGACATACGAACTCGACTGTAAAAAGCGTTTGTTTCATTTATGCTTTAGGTTAGGCAACAGTGAAGATGGTGATGGTTCAACGCAAGAGCCCATTTCTATGCCGCATTCGCTTGGATCGCAGCCGTCTTCAAGTACTACACAAGACACACGAATAGGCTTATTGGTTTCTTTCTTCAATAATCCTTTCCCTTTTCTCCATCTCTTAGGTGGCACCTCATCCCTCCATTGCACAGACACGCATAGACGCAAATTAATAGCCACCTGGGCTGACCGTGCCAAGTCCTACTGGTTGAGTCTTCAGTCAAGAGTCAAGGCCGTGGTCTTTGTGGATCCCTGTCAGATGTTCACAAGTTTTCCACAAAGTGGTGTTGGATGGGGTCTTTTGGATCCAAATGCAACAGCTGCTACACTCTCTCTACAACAACAAGACATCGACCGACTCAGGGAGTGGTTCGCACAGGCAAGACTCCCCAACTGTGTCTAACATCGGATAGAGTTTAGAATTCTACGCCACCAAAACCGTTTGTTTGAGCATTTAGCATTATTTTATCAGTGTGCAACCACGTTCGTCATTAGCGTCTATTTCTTTTTAGAACGCTGCTCAATATGTGGCCTCAGAACTGGACGTAGGAGAACCATTAAGCAACCCGTGTTTCAGATCGAGGAGTCTTCCTACGTTTTCAGGAGGTATGACGTGCTAGTATGGGTCGTAATTAGGTTCGTTTGTGTTTCTGGGGCACTGCTCTCATTAATGTAGTGCCACGCGTTTAAGAAACAAAGCGAAATCTCAATCACTAATGTGGTTAGGGCTTAACTGTTGTTTTGATTCATAAATTGTTTGCGTACGTTATCATAGCATCGAACCACATACAGAGAGTTGTCTGTATAGCGGTTCTCTCAGGCGCACTACAGAACACCGATGTTGAACCCTATGCCAGTGAACTTGCTCCGAAATTTCTTGCTAAAATGGCCGCCCAATGGAGTATGCATTCGGTTGAGGGGGCGCGACGTGACCTCCTCAACCAAAGCTTTCACTTTAATTTTGCTGCTTTTGTGAGGTTCATATCACGTTACCTCCTGTCTGTTTTCCCCTTCTCAATAGGCACTAAAGAGAACGACCTGATGCACGTCTACGCGATGACCTCAGTTTTGGACTTCTTTGATCAAAAGTTACGCGAGTCTGCTGTCACTGGTGCTTAACACTCTTAGGATCAACGACGATGGGGAATTTTCATGCATCCATTTGCCTACCTATCTACCTCAATTAGTGTTGCTACCAAATCTTTTTTTCCGTATGATCAAATAAACTGCTATTGTTTAAAAAACCCGGAAGCACTGAGGCATTTACTGTGGGTGATGCCTGTTTCGTGAAAATACGGGATGCGTAAAGAACGACAAGTGGCCCACAATTGCTTAGCCTTCAAATATGCTACGACTGCATTAAAAAAAACAGGCACGATTCTATAGTGATTGCAGTGACTTTTCACGATCGAAGGGAACATCGAGAGTTCGGCTGCAGCTAAAGAGAGGATAAATGAATTGGGGATAAAATGTGCTCCGTAGATTGGCCTAGAGATGCGATAAGGAGGATATAAGTGATGGTACAGCCATTCTGTCAAAGACCACGCAAATCCTGGCTTCAACTCTGGTCCTCTTCGCGCGAGTCTACGAAACGTATCTGAAGGAGAAATATGGAGCATGAACCGATGAAAGGGGGACAAGGGTTACTGCTTCTTGAAGTCGCTTTGGCAGAAACTAGTCCTTTCAAAAAATCGACGAGGCATTACTTAGATAAGAGTAGACATCTCTGCGTCCATACAGCTAAATCACGAAAAGGGGGGTCTGGATGGCAATTCGACTCTGCCCGATTGAAGGCAAAGGGGATGAGGTAGCCGCAAGAAAAAGCACGAGAAACTATTCTTTACTTGCGTGCAAGACAATACTGCGGAAAGAGAACTGTAGCAAGTGCAAGTGAACCAATATACTGCTGTTCTGTGACGTTACTTGATGCAGCATTTCAGCAGGAAGTTCGCCGACGGAAACGTACGTATATACGACATCAGTGATATCATTCAATGATTAGGGAAGGGTAGCACAAAAACGTTGAGCCAGATAATGTGGAAAATTAGGCGGAAAACCCCAAAATTCCGGTAAGGTATAACCTTCAAGCAGGAACATGCAACCCAGCGGTAGGAATCGATGTTAAGAATATTGAGCGTGACGCCGCACAGAGCTTTTGGTAGGTAAAGCGTTTAAAAGCAACTCCTTAATAGGCGCATTTCACTGAAGCTTACATTTTAGCGGCGATGATTCGATAAAATGCCACTAAGATCAGGACTGAACTTTGAGTAAATGGCGAATGCAACTAATTAAACTGTTTGGAAACTTAGAAATATGTAAAAATGGAAAATTAACTAGCAATAGCGAAGAAAGCGTGTTAGGATCTGTGGTAGTTCCGTTGAGTCTGAAAACTAAGTAACAAACAAACTAACTAAGTAACAAAATGGTGAAAAAACACAGTGATGAAATACGTTTCCAAAAAAGAAAATCGCGATATTCACAAAAGTAAGCTGCATTTTGCAGACCGACGTAAGCATTCGCAGACAAAACAATGCAGTCTCATAGTAATAAGCACTACTTACTACACAAAAAACCAAGCACGACAGGGAGAAGCATAAAAGAGGCATTGCTAAGGACAACTTCGCCTGTCAGGTATGCAATATCATTAACAGATGCCCATGAAATGATTTACTAATAATAGTATATAAAAACTAAGAATATACAAACTTAAAGTTTGACATGAACTTTAAAACACAAATAATATGCAAAAGTTGTGTGGAATCAAAACTTGTTGGAGTGACGCACAACCTTGAAACTGGCAGTAAGAAGGTCAGTGGACACTAAGAAGGAATGATATTAGGGGTACAGACATTTATACAGGTATCAAAACCAACGAAAAATCCTGACTTTCACTTCTGTCGAAAAAAGCATTGGATAGGGTTCCCTATAAAAATAGGAGACATCAAGTATGCATGATCAAAA
Organism: Hydatigera taeniaeformis; assembly: GCA_900622495.1. Taxonomy (NCBI): domain Eukaryota; kingdom Metazoa; phylum Platyhelminthes; class Cestoda; order Cyclophyllidea; family Taeniidae; genus Hydatigera; species Hydatigera taeniaeformis. Next base: position 50,511 of record UYWX01020334.1, on the reverse strand, counting down.
GGTGTGGTTGGCAATTCATCATGCCAAAGCTGCAAAGCTGAAAAAAAATACCAAACCAAGAAAGTGCCAATACTGACACAGACTCAATATAATACTAATATTAACACTAAAAGCAGTCCAACCATGTTTAATAAATGTATATATGGATTGAGGGACCGACTGACTACATCTATAATTCGAAGTCGCCAAAAAACCGTGCGTTCCCAAAGTGCAACGAATTTGTGCACGTGCGCAGTGACGACCTTGAAATGTAAACAAATAGAAAAGTCCTTGTTTCGATCATCCATATGGGTAACTATGATTCTTTCAGACTGCGCATATATAAGCAAATTTTTACATTACCGCAAGATGAATCACAAATAATTTTACTAAAAGTGGGAGAGTTTGTACTTATACAGAGCGATAAAATATATTTGCAGAAAATAAGCGCTAAATCCGAATCTGACTTAAGGTTGAAAAAACTAAAACGTCATTTGAGATCATTGTACTCTGAGGATGCCTTTTATTTATTACTGAAAGTCATAATATATGTCTGGCATCAAAGAAAGTTGTTAGGCTTTGGTTTAAGACCAATCAATTAATCAAAACACAGTTTTTTCGCCGTAATAATCACTATTCGCAAGGGCTGTTTAGCAAACAAAGCTGTGTAGTGTGGTGTCTCAAGGCTTCCCATAGGGTGAAAGAAGGCATAGGTGAGGTTGAATACTTTATTCCGAAGATGACAGGACAAATGTGGTCCGATGGTCAGCCCACGTGTACAAGGGCCAGACAAATTCTAAAGTGACCGTCAAAAGTCAGGTACTCACATAAACAAAGTATTACGTATATATATCCCTCTTCTCTTTTAAGTAACTGTCCCAGTCCATAGCATCCTAGTGGGTATTGCAAGAAAGCACTTAAGATCTAGCTGTCCTAGTCATCAGGGCTTATGAAGCTGAGGAAAATGTCCTTGATCTCAAGATCACTTACCACCCTCATCAACTTTAACTGGATCTCAAACCACATCCGTCTCGAAAACACGTCCTAATCTACGCCACTGATTGGCGTTATTCCGAATTTATCCACTTCACGAAATCGTGGACGTGTATGATTGACTGGTGTTTATCAGGCCCTTACATCTTCGATCTACAGTGACTCGATCTGACAATCGCTTTAGGAAACCACCATCTCCCAAATTCGTCGTTTATGTCCAAAGTATTGACCCTTCAACACTGATTTCGTTGCGACTTTGTGCTCGCGTACGCCTTTACATTGGCTCATATAACAACGCGAAAACTAAACACCCTATACTGCTGACCGCAGATGACGTTAAGTTGCCGCAGATTCACAGCGTTGCATGTGTTGTCTGTAACTCTTAAAGCCTCTTTTGCATGTTTAAAGCTGCCTTCCCTTTTGTCACTTTCCGCTACGTCTTGCCATTAGGCTGCTCGAAAACCCGCAGAAGTTTCGCTTCCTTCAGCCGTGGAGATGGACTGTACCCGAGTAATTGCCATACGAGCCCACCTCCACAGTATGCATCACATACTTGACGATGCTTGTCCCTCCCACCTCAATGCCTTTACAAGAGAATACCGTCACGTGCTTAATCACCATCTTGAAGAACTCCTAGTCCGTGTTTCGGGCAATTCGAATCAACAGCTGTGCCCTTTTGCCATCTAATTTTTCGGTAGTATGGCTTCGAGTTCAAACGCCCTCCTCTTCGGTGCCCTGACGATACTTGGAACACCTTTTGCGTTAACTACCAGAAAAGTTGTGCACGCATGACAAATATTACTGAACAGATTTCTATCTATGGCTGGTTTCTGAAATCTTGTGCTGCTTAAGCAGCACTATCCTTATTTTTGCCAATAGTAACCGTGTAAAAGGTGAAGCAGTAATAATCTTGTTGTAAATAATCGGAGAGACTTAAATATTTCTAACAGAATGAGCTGCGTCCAAATAGAAAAGACAGCTGTGCAACAGCCATGCTAGTTAACCTGGAAATTGAATGGAAACCGTTAGAGAGAAAACAGAGTAAGAGGAGAGTTTATGTTGTCATAAGGTATAGCATACTTAGAAACGTCAAATTGCATGAGGTTTTGGGCACTTTCTGATCGCAAGCTTAATCAGCTTACCGAGTAATTCGGTCCTCATCCCACGGAGCATTCAAAACCTGATAACTGGTCCCTCTTCCTGCTTAAACATCCATCCACTTAGCGACTTTGTCAGGTGACACCAGGAACGCACAACCAACTAGACACTGGGAAGGTGTTACCATGTTCCTTCGATTTGTTTTTTAGCGAAGACAATGAACATTACATGATTTTTGTTAGTGGTAAACTAAATTACGAGAAACTGAGACGCTCTCCAAAGTTTACATCATTTTTCAAAGGGGCACGATTAGCCGAAGATGCTACTTCCATAACAAGCTTTCTGTCCTTGCCTCCCCGACCTTCAAACTCTTTAAGCATATGAGCAACTTGGAAGGAGTATACTCAAAACTTAGAGTTGACGAGAACCAGTACAAGCTTAGAAACATCCAGGTACGAAGTTCCTTGCTGCCCTGAGTAAAGTCTATCCCTGCAATACCTTCCGCTACTTGATGATAAAGTAGGCGTGTGTCTTGCCTTCAGCATTTGAGTAACCTGTTAGCACATGTTGAAAAAAAAATTCCTACTCTCTATTAACTCCTTGCGAAAGGAGCGCTAACAGTGGTTCTTTATGAGCAAGTTGGCTGTGTAGACCATCTAAACCTTGCTCAGAAAAATCGCCTAGGAAGGCATGACGTGTAGGCGCTTAAAGAAACTAAGAGTCGCAGCCCAAGGCCTGTAAAGACTTCAATAAGGTTAAAACAACTCCCAACCTCAAATCCGACGTCGAAATCGACAGCGTACCGAGAGGTGAAATGAGTGAGTTGAGATGAGTGGTAATTATAAATGCAAGCTGGTTACTAGCAGTATGAGCTGACACGCGAAATATGGCAGCAGTCGACAACAAGAGAAGGCACCAGTATCAAAGCATTTATTCAGCCGATGCTGTACACTAACCAATGAAACAGCGGTTGATCCCAATTTTTGTAAAGATGGTTCTTACAAATGATAACAAACCAACCAACAATCAACAGTATAACAGTGGACCTAGCAGGTCTAAAGGAGTCCGTGTTACTATTACTATGGTCCTTTACCCTGTAAAATTTAGAAAGTACGAAGAAAGGAAGCATGTGACTAACTAGAGCATATTTCCCCGGCCGATGATACTGTATATAAGTACGGGAAGTTAAACGTATTACATAAAATTGCAAAATTCACTGAATGCTAACATGGAAACAATTGGCCTAAATGACTAGTGGGATTTGCACAAATACACTCATAGGCAACTTGAAAAAAGCAGCGCAAAAGATTCAGAAAACATGGGGAACTTATGTCAGAATTGGTAATAATGAATAAGTACATACAAATTCATTTCAATCGGTACGAAACAACCGACTCCACTTTGTGAATTCGGGTAGAAAAGGACCGTAGCTGAACGTGCATCGAGTTTGGCACGAAACAGGGACCTGTCTCACCCCAATCATCCGGAACTTCAGTATTTTTGTCAACGTAAACTAGAAGATTAAATGTGCCTGCAAAAAGAAAAGCAAATAACAAGGTTCGATAAAAACAAACAAGTCTCCATTTACAATTATAACCCCATAAAAGAACCAGTATCAAAGACAAACACCGATACCAACAATCGCTTACATGATGAAGACAAAACGGGCAGAAATGTAGAAGAAGAAACAATTTGACGGATGATTGCACTGAGTTCACTGTTCACGTGATCGACATTTTTTGGAACACTAATGGCGTTTCAGACGAACCAGACACTTACCTAGATGACTCTTCTTCTTTAACAACATTAAATTGCCAACGCTCGAAAACCTCATCAGTTTTGACGGATTTGATAACAAGAACAAGCCTTTTCAGAGAACCGCTCGACATCCATACTAAGGATGACAAACCGATCAAAGCAAAATTACCCTTTATCTGACTAATAAGACAGCTTAAATAGTCACTTAACTCTTCATCTGTTGTTATCAGAACAGAACGACCGAACTTCTTTACTTGCTTAAAAGAAGCTTCTGGGTAGATCCCACGAATGTAGAGAATATTATTAATGGCCACATCTCCAGAAGAATAGCGTAATAAACTAAGATGATTTACTAAAATATTCTGCAACCACCTCGATGGACCCTTTCAAATCAATTGCGTTCGACAACTGCTGCGACTGCATCACCAGCTTCAGCCGGAAAACTTCAACTTCCCGCATTTTACACACAACTTAAAGTGTTCGATAGGTTTAAACTATAATGAAAGCTTATCAAAGAGTACATTCGGTTAAATGTGCTGATTTTATCAAAATTAACCTTAGCTATAACACCCTGAGACATTCCAACAGATGATTAAAAGGCATCACACTGGGGAGACTATATGTACATTAAGAACAGAGGAAGAAATAGAGCCTTGGCATGGCTCAAAGTCCAGCCCAGGTGTTCGAGTAACCACAAGTCATCAAGTGGTAACATAACTATAGTGTCATGCTACCTCTCTTTCCTTGTGCGACGTCCACGATGCTCTCCTTGCTACGCCTCCCCACCAGCCATTACAACATATTCATTACTACAAGAAAGCACCTTCTAGTCAGTCGCGTAAGTCAACAGATTCCCTAAGACTGAGGAATGGTATCAGGTCCTCTCGGCAGCTTCAAATGGGCCTGAATTTGCGTTCGGTCTGAGGTCATGAATCGTGACGAGGAACTTCTGTTCACCATCAGTGGTGCTCTCGATTGGATCCTGGAACAATGGACTAAAACAGAGGTTGAACACGAAGGGAAGGCTCAAACAGAGTTCTGTAAAGTGGTTTGCTGTAGTATCATCGCCGATACCTATACTTATACGCAGTCAGGGGAATTTTGAAACGATGCATTTCCACATGGTTCACGGCCGTGTCGCATCAGCTGTTGATAGACTGGCTGTGAAACGTGAGCACAAGGTGGAATCAAACTCAGACATCAGTCTCGCCCTTTCTGTTGTGAAGAGGTCAGGTGTTTTCTTGCTCGGTGTGAATGTACTGTTTCTGCACCGTAGATACATGTCAAAAACAGTGAATACAATGATGGTAGTCATTAAAATGTCGAGTTCGGTTCCTGCTGACCCAGTATGGCACATTAAGACTTTCTATCATATAAAAGGCGTCACATGTATTTGAGAAGAAGAAGACGACGACGACGACGAAATGGGGTCTTGGCATGGCCTGAAGTCCAGCTCGAAGTAACTGTCATGCATTTGGTTGTCGTATAGACATAGTATTGCGGTAGCGTTTTCAAAATCATTCAAGCGTTGCTAATGGATCAAATTTTACAATAAGTTAAAGTGTGATCGGGCTGGGCTTGATTTGAGAAAACATTTACATCAATGGTGTAACACGAAGCGGTCACACAGACTGCCACTACACAATATTTTAGTGCTGTATTGCAATACTTTGTTTATTCGCCTACTCTTATGGGTGATGGCTCATGTCAAAGCCCCACCTCCACTCTCTCCTTAGACAGAGTATTTAGCCGTGTCTTGTGTCTGCTGTAAACGAATGGGAATTTCTAAAATGCTAAACATATAATGCATAATATCCTTATTTCTGGGTTTTACGGTGAACTTTTTCATTAGGAAGTCATTTCTCAAACATGACCAACAAAGTCATTGACGCCGTGATGAGCATCATTTGGCATTCCTAATAACATATGTCTGTGTTCGGTCATTTGTTGAGGCAAATTGCCTATCTTACGCCTATAGCAACGGCTATGAAGACCGGGAGTTAGTGATGCTCTGAGGTTTCCTCCCATTTACCAGTCGGAAGCATTAGGTTTGGGTGAATGCTTGTGTTTTAGGGAGAACGTGGGACTTTAGCCTGGTTCGAAAACTCGTTCACCCAGCCAAGGGCAAGGTGAGCTCCTAAGTGCCTCTCGCAGGCTGTTGAATAAACAGTCTCATAATGTGCACTCTACCAATGCGCCTCAGAGCTCGAGGACGCCAATCAGACACCTCAAAATGCCATGGATCGCAATTGTAACACTTGATTAATGTGGCTACTCGTATGAATAGCAGTCAATTTGGCGACCTCTCGCCTCTGCCATGTGGGATGGCCCTTAGGCTGGAGCAGCCTCAATGCATGTATTTTTAGTCATGCCTAACGCGAAGTCTCGGAACCTTACACCAATAGTCTTTTTCATTTAGCCGCTTCTAGCCTCAAAATGGCAAATAAGAGTCTCCGTAAAATTGTACTAACCTAGAATTTAGTTCTTAATTTTAGATGTTCGAGTGACTGCCAGCGTTCAACTCGTAGCCACTAAATAAATGGTGTAAGGTAATGCGGATTAGGCGAAATCCCAACTGCTCTAATGCTTTTTTTGCTTGATTGTTGACGGTTGTTATCACTTGTAGCCACATTGCCTCCACCGAATGGGTTGCCACTTTGCCAACACATTTCCCTTACCTGAGTCAATCAATATATTTTTTTGTGATGAAAACGAAAGGAAAAGTATACTTTTGACGTGCAAATTTAATAAGCACAAACAACTCGAGCCAGTGATATGAGGAGTCATCGGGAACCACTGGCAAATGAGGTGCAAACTCCATTCTTTTTCAATGTAAAGGGAGTCAATCCACATGACACTCCTAACAGCCCTACACTTGTAAATCTTTCTTTTTTCCTTTTATGTGAAAAAATCATCCCAAAAGGGAGGAAGAAAGAAGTCGAAGTGCAATGGCTGACGTGGGTCAGCTTTCCATTTTAACGAGCTGGTGTACGGGGCTCCTCCTCCGTCCCGAGCGTACGACACGAGTTCCGACATAACTGAACGCACTCTCTATATCCAAGCAGGCTTTGCACATAACAAGGGCTTGACAACACGACCAAACACTTTCTGCTCCACTTACTGTCCCATTCGCTGTAAGAAAAAGACAAGCAAAAGCAATTTTAATGGCTTTAAGTAAACTCACCTTGCAGTCGAAAATTTTCAATCGCGGCATGTGAACAAATCAAAATAAATTGCAAAAAAGTTATAAATGAGCCTCCTTAATGCTTAATAGGGCTTCGTTAGTGAGAAATAGCCATTAAATGTAATTTGGTCTGAAGCACCGACGTTTGCTTAGCATAATACGCACTTCAATGCAAACGTGGGTGCAACGATAACACAATAATTACTTATCATAACAATTATCATGGGTAGAGGAAGGCAGATTAACAGGGAAAGGAGAAGGCGATTGTCATTTGGCATGACTCGAAGGTAGGATCACTCGGCAAAAGCATTGTGGCCGCCGTGGTTAAGGACGTGCATACGAGCAGTAGAATCAGGAAGCGTTTCACGGCCTCCATCTGTCTCTAAGCGACGTCCTCTACGCTCCCATCGATGTACCTCCGATCCAGTCATTGCAAGCCAGCCAAACCAGTCAAGACTACTTATAACTTTCAGCATGCTTAATTAAACTTGACGTGCTATTGGATCTGAAAATGGGCCTTAGAGACTGGCGATTCTGTTGACCATAATGTGTGTCTTGGACAAGGCCAATATATACAGGAAGAAATATTCCAAAACACTTCACGCCGGTTTAGAGTGAATGTCGAATGACAACCTCATTCTCAGGTATACAGTGCTAAGCGTAGTTGTAATGTCCAATTTGCTCGGCTACCTGTATGACCGACGGACACTGTGGCATTCATCTTGTTTCTCATGAGTTGGACTTCGAGATAACCCAAATCCTACTGTTGTACTTTTACTGTGGCCGTCTATTATCTGGCGTTAAGTTTGGTATTCGTCTAGCCCTTGTACGCGCGGACAGGCCTTTGAGCCAAGCTTAGGCTTGACCCCTTTCCCTCCCTAGAATACATGTATTCAAGTCTACTCAATGCCTTTTTCTATCCGATGAGAAGTCTGGGAATGCTACACCCATCGTTTCTCCTTCTCTCTATACTGTGCCATCCTTCTTCTACCATGTAAGAAGTGCTGGGACGTTAAACACTAATTAGTTTCAATGTGCGCAGTCAAGCAAGAGAAAATAAGTTGATCTTCCGGCGTGTTTTAGAGGCTACAGAGGCAATGCTGTCACTGAAGAGACTGCAGTCGATACTGGTCCTAGAACAAGCAAAATAATATTATAACTCCTTACATTGGATGTTTATTTTAGCGTCCAGAGACTTCCCACTGGGTGGAAGGAGGCAGTGAGGCCGAATACATGTATTCCGAAGAAAACAGAGCAATTGGGCCTGGGCTTGGATCGAAGGCCAGCTCACGAGTATAAGGGCCAGATAAGTTCTAAAGTGACCGTAAAACGTCATGTTGCCACATATGCAAAGTATTACATTCATTTTACTAAATTTGAAGTCGTAACAACTCCAATATTAAATGAACATCGAAATATAAGGTTTGTCGTCAAATTCCATTGAAGGCATAAGTGGCTGATTTTATTCGCGCCATTAACGTTATGACACCTTACTAAGATGCTCGATTTCTTTTTTGCAAGAGGATTTTGCGGCCATATACCTCCTGTAGGATAGGGGCTTTAAAAGTAGTGCTTATAGATATTGCCCATCCCTTTGTCTTAGTACATGCAGTCGGCTAAATTCTTTGCCCTTTCGCACCCAAGATGGAAGGTCGGAACGCTGCAACCATATCACGTTATTCCAATTGTAGTGTCCCGCTTTAGATTGGGGATTTCCATCCCATTGAAGGTAAATATAATCGCTGGTAAATGATTGTTACCAAGACCTTGAATTATGCGAGCTTTGAATAATATGAATTAGGCATAGACTGTTGAATTCCAGTGGATAGATTCCAACGAGTCGTTGCGTAAATTATTGGATTAACACTTTGTTTCTTTAGTACTGCTGTTTAAGGTTTCAAAAGTACCGCAGTGTTTGATTACTCCTGTGTCTCAACCCTTAACAATGAAGCCTTGCTCTTCTAAAGGTCAATTTACCTTATATGATCTATAACAGCAGGCACATAAGCATAACACTTCTGATCCCATACAATGTACTATTTTTGGGTTTAAGCACATGACAATGTTAAAACTCGGTTTAATGAGAGCAAGTTGCTAAATAGATAAAGATATATCCACAGTGTAGCCCGTCATTTTTGACTGGGACACTTTTATTTAGAATTGTTTGCATCGGCCAATTAAGTCATCCTTCCCTCGTGTCGCAATTAAGTTTTGTGTAGCTGTCACGTACGCTTGTGCTCCGTAGGATGGCCGCTCTTGTTGACTTCGTTAAGAACTTCAAGCCTATAGACACAACGATCAAGGCATTGTTTGATGCCGACCCTCAGAGGTTTCAAAAATACAGGTAATACTTTGAACCAACCCGCCATTTTTCGCAGTCGGCAGCTAGAGTTCCCCGAAGGGAAATTATTGGTGGATTACTCGAAAAATTACGTTGATGAGCCAACAATGAAGAAGCTGATTGAACTTGCCAAGGCCTCACATGTGGAGGAGTTGCGTGATGCTATGTTTCGGGGAGAGAAGATTAATTTTACGGAGAATAGGGCTGTATTACATGTAGCACTTCGAAACAGGTCGAACTCTCCCATTCTCGTTGATGGTCAAGATGTGAGCATTCTGACTTTGTCCTCATTTGTTTCCTTAGGTTATGCCTGAAGTAAACAGGGTGCTTAAGCATATGCGCGAATTTACCGATGGTGTACTTGTTGGCAAACTGAGAGGATTCACAGGAAAAACGTTTACAGATATCGTAAACATTGGCATTGGCGGATCTGATCTGGTAAAGTCTTTGCATATTTCGACTTATGATGTATCGTTTTTTTAAGTACTCACCTATTCGCAGTTCAAGTCATAAAGTGAGGTTTTTTTAGGGCCCTGTTATGGCAACGAATTGTCTGAAACCTTATGCCACCAAATTGAAAGTTCATTTTGTATCCAACATTGATGGGACGCATATCGCCGAGACCCTCAAACACGTCCGGCCTGAAACGACTCTTTTCATAATCGCTTCTAAGGTTAGAATTGGTATATTCCATTGTGCAACTACTTCCTAAAAACGATGTGATCGTTTTATTTCTGTAGACCTTCACCACTGCTGAGACCATGACGAATGCCCAATTCGCTAAAGAGTGGTTATTGGAGCAAATGAAAGATGTAAGCCTTAGCCCATTCCTTTCAGTCGAATCCATTGTACTTAGGTGTTTGACGTTTCTACGCCAGGAGCTTTTGGCGTCATGGATTAAATATGATTTGTTTTTCTTTTACGTCCCTTTCTGCAGCCTAAGGCCGTGGCCAACCACTTCGTCGCTTTGTCAACAAATATCAAGGCTGTAAAAGCCTTTGGCATCAGTGAGGCGAATATGTTTGAATTCTGGGATGTACGTGGCATTTGATTGTCTCTCTTTTTGTTCTTATGCCTTCCGAAATTGTAGTCGAGGTTCAAGTTCTAACATTTGTTTACTACCATTTGCGTGGAACTTGCGGAAAACTTTGCGAGGGTTTTAGTGCATTGAATCATTTTATCCTTGCAGTGGGTTGGCGGCCGCTACTCTTTGTGGTCTGCGATTGGATTGTCTATTGCGCTTTATATCGGTTAGTATTTGTTTTGAGTGTGCGGTATACTTTTACTTTCAATGCTTTGAGGGGCCAATTTATTGCAAACACCAACTTTTGTACTCATAGGTATAGACTGCGGATTTTTAAGCTACATTCTTATTTCTTCAGGTATGGACAACTTTGAGCGCCTCCTTGCCGGTGCACACGCCATGGACAAGCACTTCAAGGAAGCTCCTATTGAGAAAAACGTACGATCTTAAATATCCACGACCTCGAGAACCATAGTGTTACTGTTCCGCTACTATTGTTTGCTCTTTCGATTTTCGTATGATAAACAGACCCATGAAAAGGTACCATCTAGGCTTATTGTCGCGCGTATTTCTACAAATTGTCTCTTAGTTGACTCTTCATATGCTTAATTTGAGTATGAACTTTTTGCTGTGCTAACAAGGTTTTCCTGTCTCTTGTCAGGTGCCGATGATCTTGGCCCTGCTGGGTGTGATGTACATCAACTGTTACAATGCAGAGACTCAGGCTATACTGCCCTATGATCAATATATGAATCGCTTCCCGGCCTATTTTCAACAGGGCGACATGGAATCGAACGGCAAGTACGTGACTCGTGATGGTGTCACCGTCTCTTACCATACCGGCCCCATTGTTTGGGGCGAGCCAGGCACCAATGGACAGCACGCTTTTTACCAACTCATTCACCAGGGCACTCTCCTCATTCCTTGTGATTTCCTTGTTCCTGTCCGATCTCACAACCCTATCAAGAATGGAGAGTTTCACGAGGTCTGCTTTCACCTTTTCCCTCTCTTCGTTTTCGCGCTTAATTACTTTATTATGGGGAATTCCATCAGTATTTTTCCGTTACCACCGTAGATTTTGCTCTCAAACTTCTTGGCCCAGACGGAGGCTCTGATGTTAGGCAAAACCCCTGAGACGGCGCGGAAGGAATTGGAAGCCCAGGGTCTGTCTGGTGACAAGTTGGAAATGCTGGTAAAACACAAAACTTTCCGTGGTAACAAACCAACCAACTCCATTATCTTTACTGAGCTGAATCCCTTCATGCTGGGCGTCATCATCGCGATGTACGAACACAAAATCTTCACACAGGGCGCTATTTGGAATATCAACTCTTACGATCAGTGGGGGTAGGTTCTAGTTGATCTTTTCTACTACTTATGGTATCAGTTTTCTTGATTTTGAATGCCTTTAATAGTTATTTTAATCAGACAGTTAATCAAAGTAGTCCTCATTTTGCTTCTACGGAATTATATCATACTGTCAGTTTTGCAAAATGATTGGTTCCTTATGTTGTAGAAAATGCGATCAGTGTAGTGCTGGCCGTTTATATGGCACTCAGATTTACTTTATTTTTAAACTTTCAGCGTTGAGTTAGGCAAGGAGTTGGCTAAGAAGCTGCAGCCTGAAATTCATTCGGAAGATGTAGTAACCTCCCATGACGGGTCAACCAACGGCTTGATTGCTTTCATCAAGCACAACAGGAAAGACCATTAGTGCGAATGTACGCTGCTGCGTTGCTGGCACCCCTCTTTGCTACCACAACTCTGGTTCTTTTGCTTGACCTCTCCAGTTTCCACTTCTGTGTAGGCTGATTCCTTTTATCCTTTTCTTTGGTTACCTAATTTCTGACGAAATATGTGTCAGCCCTTTTATTTGACTCTAAGTAAATAAATGTAACATTTTCCGGCAATTTTTCGCTATTCAGAATACTTTTAAAGATGCTTATCGCAAAATAAGGTGTAGTTTTTGCTTCTGCTGTTTCATAATGTGACCTGGCGTATTGATGGTCCTTTTTAGTCGTTTGACTGAGCTAGTAGCCATGGCATCTTGTGTAACACATGCAATTTCATGATCTGTGGAAGTTAATAACGTCTGAACTCCTAGTTTTATTAACCACTTTCTGGCTTCTCAGGCAGTTTCTTTCTCAACTGGGTTGATACTAGGGCATGGACTAACACCAGTTTAATCTGCCCCCCCCCCTTCCCCGGTCTTGAATGTTTGAGGCGATGTCAATGGGGTTAGCGCTCTAGGCGAATGACGGATTATTTTTCATGCAGTTGTGGGTGGTGTGGGTTGTAATTCGGTTCGCCTTGTTTGGTGGATTACTTGCGATGGCTACTATCTTCCTCAGGAGGGAGTGATGCAGTCTTTAAAATAGCATTGACTCAAGGTCTACTTCTGAACAGTAAAGATGTGTTGAATTCATATCAAGTCGATTGAAACGGTAGAAATGGTGCTTGAACTGCGGATTTCTTCATGGAGGTGTTGGTGATGACTGAGGATTGAGTTTCTTGAAGGTGAAATTAAAGACAGATGTGCTTTATTCCTCGTAGGTTGTCTCTGAATGGACTCGCTTTGAGTACAAAGATTTAGCGACTGGAAGTAAAACTACCGAAAAGTTTACCAGTGACGAAGACCTCTTGTATCTTCTCTGAAAGGCCTACTTCATCTGGGCGGAAGGGAGAATGTCGCATATCGACTTTACTGCCACCTCCATACGAATCCGATGATTGGATTTGTAATGTTTGGTGCCACTTCTGTTGTTAAAGGCTTCCTTCTGAGCTATAGTATTGTGTAGCAGTCGAAAGTAGACTGTATTGACGACCCTCCTATTGGAGGTAATCACAGATTTCCGCATACTCAGATTGTGCTCTTCTTCTTTCTCGTCGAGCCTTAGCATTCAGCAGCGGAAATCGGCATATGTTTTAAGTGGCCTCCGTTTTCCCTTCTCTCGTTACTAGAGCGGCTTTCCGAGTCCCCTCTGGAGTTGAACAAAGGCATTGCACCAAACCGAACCCTGAATGCTCATTCAGAAGTCTTCAAAAGAAGGGGACAAGGTTCTAGACGCTCGCGCGTTCAAATTGGAAAGTGGGTTGAAAACAACGCGACGTCGTAGCTACACTGAATTCCCTTCAGCAACGATCAAAAATGGCGTCAAATTGCTCCGGCCATTAAGCACTGAAGGTTGTGACACTTTCATGAAATGTGGGTAGCTGTCAATGTATGTAAACAGGGAACTTTAGTACTGATTCGAAGAGAAGGGCGTCTCCTTGGCTCGTCCACTGCGATCAAGACAATGTAAACAGTCAGATGGTCGGTGTTACTGACTTTTTTGCCACCTTCAACCCTCTAATGATCTGTGCATCCGTAAAACTCTATCCAGTCCAATGTTTGTAACTATCGAGGATGTTTTGCGTGTATTTATACAAAAAACAAAAAAATGACTGGACAGGAACTGGAGCGCTGTTTGTTCAATCTTGTGTTTTGTTTTGCGCACTCTCAAGGATTCGCTTCTATGCTTCTGTTGCAAGGCAGCGTAAGTGATACCCCTTTCAAGCCCTTCTGGGCAAATGGAATGCAAATGCTGTCTTCGAATCAAACACCCTCGCTTCAATCCCCAAACGCCAAGGTGCGAAAGGATTTGTCCTTTAGCCTTCGAATGTACTCCAATTTAATGGTCTGCAGAAGTACGACAAGCAGCTGAACTGCCTATGTTGCCTTCATCGCCTTACCAGTTGCATCGAACCAAGGTAGACGGAGCTGAAAGGGTTGCCATGGGACATCGTCGCCTCCTCCACTCCTCCACCAGTTCGAGCTCCCCCCAAATCGGTGGGGTCGGACAGAGCCTTGACTAAAACAAGGTGGCAAGGAAAATTAGCTGTGAAACCCTACACTTGGGGAGCAATTTCGAGTGCCAACCTTTGTTCCTCAGATTGGCCAATGATAATGATGTCAACCTCCTTCTCTCACCCCTTTACACAGGCTTGTAATTAGACAAGGCATTACATCTCATCGAGGTGCTTTGGGGGATCGGCGGTCAGGTGCATGGAAATTTAATGACTGACACGGTTGTCACGAGAGGTTGATCGGAGAGGCGAAATTTCAAAGAAGAAGTGGAAATGTGCAATGTGGCATATCTTTGCTTATTTCGAGAGGACATTAAGGGGATCAGAAATTGCACTGCGTTGCCTCTGTTGTTTACGCAACTCGATTTTGTGAATGGGTCACTTAGGGACACTGCTTTTATACCGTTGTGACTTCAAGTCCGGCCACTTTGTCATCCTTTGTCCTTAAGGAAGTTGAATTTTTAGTCCTGTTTGATCACAATCCACCCGTGTGATGCAACGAAACACTGGCATGGATGACTAAATTCCTGTAAGAAACAGTCGAAACTAGCTGACGGAGTTTGAATGTGTCGCATTCCTACCAGACACCACAACAATGCAGTTCAAACGCGTGAACCCGACATGAAGGTATCTACAAGCCATTTTCCTCATTTCTTGTAGTTCCCGTCTAGCATTTCTTCAGTCTCTTGCGGACTTGACCGTTTGAGCGTGAAGGAGAGGCGACGGTGGCAGTAATTGAGGCGCCTAGTGACAGGTTTATGGCTTCTAGAAATGGGATGCTTTAGCTACCTCTCCATTCATTGAAGGGCGGTGGTGTCCTAGTGAGGAGGTATTTTCCTTTAGCTACCATCTCGAGGAGGCAGTAAGCTACAATTAGTCTCCCTTTATCAAAATCAGACGAAAGGAGGATGTCTTGTGATGCTAGTTTATAAGGTGGTTAAGAAAAGCGCTGCATTGACTGCAACAAAGTCCATCTGCTTTTTTAAGGAGCCTCTCCATTCCTCAACTTTTGACGCTCCGCTCCTGCGACGCTCCAAAATACAAAAGAAGGCGATTAATAAACAAATAGGGAAGGTCCTGATGCAAAGACCCCAGCAGCTGTCCTGACCTTGGGTGGAAGCTTCAGCGCCTAAATGGCGGCTCAATGCCATTCAGTCATTCAACTGATTGCGACTTGATCTCCTTTAAAGTCGAGATTAGACTCACAGCCTCGAAGTTTGCACTTCCAGTTTGAATGTTCGATTGCGGTTTGCGTGTCTGAGTCTGCAGTCTGTTGACCTTCCAAAATGAGTCATCAATCCACAAAGACCTTGACACGAAGGTTTTTACGCATGCGCGAATAACCAAAAGGAAAGCTGGACGTTTCAGGCGGTGACAGTCTCTCACATCTTCATTGTGATTCACCTATTGGAGTGATCCAATAAATGTGTAGAAGGAAAGGCAAGGAATTCGCATTCTCCCCCTCCTCATCCAGTGGCATCAGTAGTTTTTGTGTGGTTGGAAGTAAAGCCAAACGGTAAAGGAAGCAAATACTCTGCCATGCAGCATCCAACTTATGGACCGCGATTCAAGTCTATAAGCTTCCCTGTTTGAGGCACCAAAGAGCGAGGCAAGAAGCACTGTTGACCGTAGTAGGGAGGTTGAGACGGCGTCATGGTTAAAGTTTCTTCAACCAAGCCCAGCACAGAGGTGGAAATTGAGGTCAAAACTTTGCCTCTCTTTTTGGAATGTCAAGATCTCTCACCGTCTCGTCATCTGGTTAGGGGTTCAACGTTCTAAGTGCTATTGCGTTGATGGACTTCGGGGAAACTCGATCGCTAACAGCGACCATTGGTGCGTCTGTTTGCAGATAAAAATTGACCACCAAGCTTACTGCCATTGTCATGAATAGGGTTTCGAAGTAAATAGCGATCGGTTGAAATGTCGGAGAGGTCCTGATTCACATTTAATAGCGGTGTCCATTTTGGTGCTTTGACTTACCGATAGTTCTGCCAGCGTGTGTCCAGTTTTGACTCTGAAGAGTGTTTGAAACGCTGGGAGTGTTGCAGACTTTGTTCAGTCTTGACTGTGTCTTCTTAGAATCCCAACATCTCTAATGGAATAAAATGGGAAGGATTAGAGACGACCGCTTATATCCATCTTCTAAGCAGTAGTAAATTTGGCCTCATTGCTTGTGAGGAAGTGTTTGAAAAAGCTTCGGTTGCAGGAATTTTATGCGGGTCAAGGAGCGTCCACTTGCATTGGCACTGATCAAATGATCAACACAATCAAGGCCTGGTGGCAATCTCAACTCCCATGAGACCATCTCTGTACATATCGGCATTTTACATTCATACTGTCAAACGATTGACTCGAGTTTGACATTTGAGTCCTCTTTTCGACCATTTGGTAGGCACAACTGAGTGCATGCAAATATGGACGAGTGGAAGTGTGAAGGGAACTAAAATACGGTGGATCAGTCACTTGCTGGTTGAAGGTGTCCTCTTGAATTCTACATGCATATACAGTCAAAATGTAGTCGCAGGAAACCCAACCGTCTTGGCGTCATTGTGTTGGCTTTGGACGCGTGTATGTACCATTTGAATCACCCAGTGGACGCAGTGTTGTCCCTGTTTCATTTTGTCACTCCTCCGTGGGACCAGCAACTGGCTCCGTACGCACGAAATTGGGGCCATCAAACCTCCATTTGCTCCCTTTCAGCATTTACCAGGTTCATTATCTCATCTGCATCTTCAACATGCACTTTGGCAGCTTGCCAACACTCATGACAAGATTTTTGTCCATTTTGTCTTTCTCGACTGAGAGATAGAAAAATATAATCCACCACACGAAGGGCCACGTCTGACAGAATATGCAACTTTGGCAACCACTTGCAGCCAACCCCAGTTTCTCCAAAGTGATGTAACAAGTGGTGTTGGAATCGCTCTGCCTTCAAGCACACAAACTTCTCATTTCCCTTATTCAGTGCCTCTGCCTCAGCGAGGGGAGCCCGAGGCCCTCTGTACACCACCACTATGCACCACGACTCCGAGGCGGTCTCGGCGTCACACTGTTACACCCAAAAGAGGGTTAGGCACAATTTGCAGTCACACTGCTGAGGCCTCTTGCCGTCACACCAAGTCTTCATATGTCAATAAGTGTGTTTTCAATCTGAGGGCGTCTTCTTGGCTTTCACTTACTTTGAGGCTGAGGTGTTTCATTTTTTTTTTGTTCCATCGTTAAATAAAGTGACATCCAAAAATGCGTGGGATGATTGTCTCACTTTCATTTCCCACTGCGCGCAAGTAAAAACTGTAGATTGCACAGATGGAGTGATAAAGATGATGCTGGTCAAATGCCCTCTCAGTTCTTATTCAGGTCAGTGCTTTTGCATTATTAGGAGAGTTATGTGGAAACCTTGGGCTTCTCCCTCCTACAGCAGCCTTTGCAGTCACGTACTTTTGTTCATTAATCTACTCATGAGTAGAGGAAGTTGTGCCATGCCAAATGACAAGTTTGTTGGACTAGGGAATGCACACAAATTGACCTAAACAAAGCGAAAATCGTCCGGCCAAACACCCCAAACAAAATGCAATTGAAAATTGATGCAATTAAAAATGGATTTTAGGGAAGACCGAATTTCGTATGGAGTGGAAGGAGGTGTCCTTCTATGCAGCAGTTTTACACAGTTTTGTCGTGGAAAGGGGTGCATGAATATCCAACCTACTTGAAAATAGTACATTTGGTTGCAGTTTTGACCTCATGCAAGTTGTTGATTGGTGGCTCAAACGAGATTGGAAAGCGTGATCCAACTGTGACGGAGGTTTGCACCACCCTTCAGCCTACGTAATCTTGACAGCAAGGTGAGCTAACAGGGCATCCTGTCGTCAGAGAACATTAACATTCTGCACTACTACAGACACAACTGACATCTTTGCACCGTGACAGCAGGTCAAGATCAAGTGACATTCATTACGGTTTGCCATTCCATTAGAAATTATCAATTTGACTTTGTTGGGGGAGGGCGGGGGGAGATGGGAGGCTCCGATTTCAATGCATCAACACACAAGTTTGGGAATGTTATTTACTGAAGCTATTAAATTGCCCAACGGGAGGTTAACAATCACCGCATGAATGCGTGCATTTTAAGAGAGACTTGTCTGTTCGTGCTCTCGACTATCGGCTGAATTTCGTAAACACGCATGCAGGCGTAGCCCATCGGTTAAGTGTTCCTGTTGGCTGCCCCAGCCCACGATTTCATTCCATCACCATCGGAATTTCAAGACTCAAAAGGTGAGGAATAAGCCTACATTCATTGCAAGTTGCAGTCTAAAGTGTACGATCATGTGGTTGGGCTCAAAGCCAGGTGAGTAAAAGACACAGAAAAGGAGGATCAGAGGAGGAGGAGGAGGAGGAGGTGATGGTTAAGATAAAGCAATGAGATAAAGGAAAAGAGGAGCAGAAAGTTTGATTTAATGCGGAGGTAGATCCCACAGGAAGATGCCGCCGTCCTCACTGACGGAGACAACGAGGCGCTGGTTGGGTGCGATCATGAGACGTGTGATGGGTGAGGAGTGACCGAGACCCACGTGTGTCACGTCACCCTCGCTGTAGCGCCACACCTGGGGAGGGACAATAAGCATGAGAATAAAGTACTTCAATTGTAAAATGTGAGTCTGCAGGGCATGACAAAAATGTTCTGCTTTCAATGGATTCCATTCTATGACACGCTGCCAGCAGCCATTTTATTCAAGCCTTGGTAACTTGACCGCATACTGCATTGCACAATTAACTTTCTTCAACGGCAGCAAGTGAGTTTCAATGATTACAAAATTTGGCTGCACTGACTCCGAACCATGAATAACGCCAGGTGATGTCCGCCAGAATGAGCTTCGAGTGAGTTCACACCCGTAACTCCCTTTTAATGTCCAAATGCCGCAGTTGATCAGTTAAAAATTTATTAAAATGCCTCTTGACGAAGAGTCTCAACCCAAAAGGATTCTGCATAGCTGCTAAAGTGTTTTTACAATCGCACTCGTACAAAAGTGTTTTTGGTAAATAAGCTATTGGATAAATTGTGATCTTAATGTACGGGCGTAAACAATGCCATCCACCTAATCAGCTTAATGCACCTTATCAACACCAAATGCGCTCCTAAACAGAAGCATTTTGATTACATTAAGAAGACGCCATCTCATTTACTATAAAAAATGGAGCATAATTGGAGTCAAAAGTTGGTAAAATTTGTCAACTACGAGTAAATAAATGAAGCTTTATGATTCGCTCTTGAATATTCAAAGAGGTAATGTCGTCTATGTTGCAGATTTGAGCGTTCAAACCAAATGGAACCGAGCTGCTCGTCCTGACGATATTGGTCGCAGGAAGTAGGCAGTAGTATCACAATTTCCATCACAAATCTTCTACTGATTTACATTCAGTAGCGTATTACCAACACGACATGCGATGCGCCATGACAACTCGGTGCTGTAGACATGTTTAGACCATATTTTCAAGCGCTACAATCGTAAAATTAATTTCAATACATGTAAATTGTGCCTATCTGCCTTATTTCAGTAACGTCTTGAACGAAATAATGCTAAAGGGCGTATGAATGAAGGGAAAGCTGAGATGTGGTTGTCTCACTTTGACAATTTTATCATCACCGCCGGTGACGAAGATGACGCCATCCTTGGTGAGGTCCATGCCGTTTATGGAGCCGGAGCGGGAGGCCTCTAGCTCTCGGATCTGAGAACCATCGTACATTTCCCAGTAGCCGATCTTTCGATCCGTGCCTGCAGTCAACAGTTGTACTTCACTGGTGTGGAAGCACACCACTCGGAAGAGAGTATTCGCGAATATTATCTGCAACCGTGTAAACTCTCTAAATGAAAACCGAATGAAAACCATCCAATGACCGGTAGATGGTGAAGAAATTCCATGGATGACACTAAAAGACTAGTATTTTTATGTAAATTAAAATGGGTAGAGTGAATAAGGACTTCGATAAGCAGTACAATTTAGTCATTTGGGCAACATAAAATATTTGCAATTGGGAGCCAAAATCCGAACGTTAAACACTGTCAACTACTGAAGAACAATGCTTTGAGCCCTGCAGGTGGGTTGGTCAAGTACAGTTTGCCTAAAACCCGACATGTTTTGTGATAATAGCACGAGTGCCTACCATTAACTCCGTCGAAAACTTTGCCAAATAAATAGGGACTAAGAGGGACTGCAATTCTCTAGTCGTATTACTGAGAAAGTCAAAAGGGATGTAATTTCCCGCCGACCAGTGAATCACTTCATTCCTTGCACTTTTACATTCCATTTGAAACAGTTGGTGATATTTATGGCATCGTATAAAAGGAGAGACGCCGACGTTTATGCGCTCTTGGTAGCAGCCAAGCCCTCAACATAGAGAAAACAAATTGTAGAAGGGAGGAGACTGACTGCTAAGCTAATTTCTAGGAACATGAAACACCTAACTGCAAACAAAGCACCACTGGCATTATCCTGTGGGCAATTTATTTTCAAAGGGCAACTATGGAAAAGGCACCAGGTCTACAAAACAGGATTTTTTGTGTAAAACAAAGCAGCTGAACATGCACGTTAAGTGATCAAACGGAGAGCATCAGCAGTTTAGCTTTAGTGCTGAAGCATTGCAAAACCTTTAAACCTGTAAATGGAAACAAAAGTAATGGAAGAGGAAGGAAAACAAGCAATTTGCCCAAGTCTACCAAAGCATACACGCGATCGGAACACCAAAGTGCTGCATAGTTTAAAGGCATTGTAAAAGCAATATTCAAAAGCAAAGACTGGTTTTACTGAGGGATTAGTTCTTTCACCTTATGTTACCTTTCAGGTTAATTGGAGCCCTAGAGAAGTGCAGTGGGACTTACACTAAACTCCAGACAATGCATGTGCCATCAGCAGAGGAGGAGGCACAAGCTTTGTCATCTTTGGTGATTTTAATGCAGGAGACGGTGTTGGCGTGCTCCTTTAATGTGGCGAGGAGGGTGGTGACAAACATGGGCTGCTCCACCTTCGCCCCTCCCTCTGCTCCATCACCGCGGCAACGGTGAGCGTACAGACGGTTCTTGCCAGACACCTTGCTTATTATCTCACGGACCTGCCAGACGCGCACTTGACCCTCGCCACCGCCTGAGATGAGACGACCACCGTCAGCCGTTGCTGCAATTGCTGTCACTCCCTTCTTGTGCGCATCGTTCACCGTGTACATCAGTCTACCCGTTTCCGGGTAGAAAGCGCGGATTCTGCTGTCGTCCCATCCTGTAGTACCGAACAACCTCATAATTAAGGCCTTAGAAGTCATTCATGCAGTCTACACGCATTGCAGATGAGCTGAATGCACCAAAAAATAAGTTAAGTCCTGCAAAAGAGATTGTTTTGCACTCTAATCAGCACATCGTGCTAGTATCTGAGCCTGCAACGGGAGAGTCATGTCACGACATGAACATTGGACGCTAAAAAGGCCTTCATACTGTTCATACATAATGCTTTGTAAAAGATGCATGCTTCAACGCGTATCCTGCTAAGCTCTACTGCCGTCCAAACTTTCGTTAACATCTGATGGTATTTTGGTGGCAAATAGAATCTATTTTCTTTGTGCTTGATACATATTAGATGACAGGAGGCAAAAGTGGTAATGAGACTTCCAAAAATAGTAAATCGACATGCGAGCACTAATTGGATGGGCTATGGAGACAACACTCCTGCTGGTGTATGCTAAAAGGCCACTGCAACTTCAAAATGCACAAAATCGTCAGATCAATTCACCGGAGACTATGGAAGTTCCATCCTTTGCGATGTCAATGGTAAAGCAAACCAGATTGGGAATGTTGATTCGTAGTAGCTCCTGTTGACTCGGCGTATGAAAGACTCGGATGTCCTCATAGGAGCTTGTCACAAATAAATCGGAGCAGTTTCTAAATGAAGAAAGTACAGCCATGAGAAGGCGGGCAGCAAAGCAGTTGAGTCAGGTGGTGAACGTACTCGGGAAATTTGATGTCGTTGATTGGAGAGTAGTGACAGGAATTGATGAGTTCGTGCTCGAAGGTCGAGCCATCAAAGCGGTAGATTTGACTTTTGTCCGTTGCCACGAAGAACTGGTGACCTTCACCTCGCAATGTTATAGCCTTTACAGCGCCCATTACTGAGCGCTGCATTCTACATCCGTAATGAAGTTTAAGGAGAAAAGCATCACTCACGGTGTCCTTCCAAGCGTCAACTCACAGTTCATTTTATTAACCCTGTGTCCAATGCTTAACATTTGCACTATCCCCTCACCGGTGCCAATGATTAGGGAGCTGTCGTCGACAAGGCAAAGCGAAGTGATGCCCAAACTGAATTTGTCCCTTTCTGGAAAAACCAGCTGAACCAAGGCGGAACTTATTCGCACAGCCAAGATATCGCCAGATGTCGTGGCACAGAAGAGCAATTCGTCTTGATTGTTGGGCTACAGTCAGAAAAGTAGCATAGACATATGCAGCATTTAGTTTATAATCCAATGTTTCAGGACAGATGGCGCCTTTCTCATCATCGTGTTCAGGCATTGTTGGAAACAACAGTAAATGGACTGCGAATCGCATGTGCGTTTTGATGGCTGTATCAGTTCAAGTGAGCAAATCTCGCAAACTGGTCGACAGAAACTATTTATTTTTAAAAAGCCCAAGAAATACACGATTAACCTACACGAATTCATAGAAACAGAGGTGAAAAAAAGCAGGATATAGCACAATTTCATCTCCTTCATATGGGTGACTTGATAAGTTGTGGTCGGCTACAAGCGCGTGTTTATAAAAAGACGTAAGTAAAATCACGAAGAATTCAAAAGTACACGCGAATAACTTACAACGACTTTTAAAATTGTTCGTTTGTATTGACGGAAGTTGCAATCAGTGGGACGAATTTTGCGATTCGGTACGTCTGCATTCCAGATTCGCAAGATGGAACTTCAAATAAAGCAAATTTTAATTAAAGTGGACTTACTCCCCTCCAGTGAAAAACATGTCATCAGTAAGGTTTGCATACACGAGTGTTCTAGTTATCCCCGCATTCAACAACTGCGCAGGACTACCACAAATGGCAGCATTATTGGATAACGACCATAAGACAACACTAAAATTCGGGTAAAAATTGCTAGATTTTCATGCCTTCCGTCATCTTGTCCACCGATACTAGCTAAATATTTTGAATTTGGGGAAAATGCCAACGCCTGAACCTTAACATTATGCAAAACGAAGCGTGCTCTCTCACGCTTTTCTGCATAATCCCACAGTATTATATCAGCCTATAGAATATAGTTATATTCATAATGTGCTGCAACCTTATAACCCATGTGAGTAATTTGTCCAGAGGCCAAGTAACATCCATCGCGTGAAACGGCTAAGCACACGACATTGCTTGTGTGCCCTTGCAACAAATTTTGTTTTCGGCTGTTTATATCTTCAATTACTACTGCACATCCCAGTGCATAAACAAAATTTTGGCGGTCTGGGTGAACGTGCAAACAGTCTTCAACGGAGCCTTTGATTTTAGAAAATGCTAGTCATGTCAAACCATTGAATCCAATAACGCCTCTAAGATTCAGCTGCTCATAGCCTAAATGCTCGGTGGACATTCCGAATCCAAAGCTGAATGTTAAACAAGAGCAACTGTATGCCTTGTAAAACTTTTAGCTATAAGAAATTTCGATAAATCAGTATGTTTGCGAATGTTTCTACTGTGGCATTCGCAACCGCCACCTATTGTCGCACACTCATACAGTCGCACTTTCGTTTTTAATGGTAACAGAGGTTAAGAATATAAAATTAAAGTATTTAAACAAAATGGGACAATATTTTAAGAGCTTATTTTGGATGAGGTTAGACCAACTTGATAAGGAGTAATATTGAAACTTTGAGTGGGGGCTAACCCGCAATTTAGTCCAGTTCGTTTTACTATTTTTGCCGATTTACCCGAATAGCGCGTACTCAATTTTCTTTCACGAAAATTGACGTCAAGTAGCATCAATAACGTCTATTTTTACTTAATGCAATGTATTGGCGTTTATGGCCATCCTTAATGTAAGGCCTGGCTTCTCAACGGGTAGAAACAGGCAGTAATTGGAGTTGGCCTACAGTAACCGCCAAATACTAGGTGGTCACATAAGGAAAGTAATACACTTGTGTTTTTTTCTGCGTATTCTATGAGCATAGAGTTGCGGCAGGAATTTTGGAAGGTGAGAACTCTTTTAATCCTGGCGAAATAATGCATGTTCAGCTGAAAATGTGAGCTTTAGATAAACGTGAATTTCATCAGGTCCTACCACACTTATTACCCAACATGTTTTTGTCCTTATGGTCAAATCGCCAGCATAACTACTTAATCCGTTGGGCTCATGGTGCTCAGGTGTTTCATTTTCATCCAAAAGCACAAATTCTATGGGGACGTTCATCTAGTCTCGTGACACTCGTCTGGCCGCTTTCTTAGACAAGGTCATCTTCATGACTAGTTGTTTTCAAAAAATGCAAGGCTGTCCTGGGATCGGTCTTTCGTGTGTACCTTCAATGCCATTAATTGACTTGGTTTGAGAATACTGAACTGGCTGCAGCATCAGTGGGGTCTTCGGTATGACGTTCGTGAATTTCCATCAGCGTTACCAAACGCATTATTTTTTTTGCGTTACAATGACTCAGTCTGTGAGTCAAGCTTCTTTTTGTTTTTGGATTCATTACTATTAAAACGATGACAGTTCTCCTCTTTTTTGCCCTACTGCAAAGTTATGCAGCCTACAGCTGCATCACAGGAGTTAGTGCCCATGTTTATAACGAGTTAAAATAAAATTATACCGAAACCCTAACCATGAAATCCCCTGAATGCTTCATTTTACTTTTTATTTTACTCATTTGAAATTCCTTGTATCTTTCTTGCCAGCTTTTGCCGAAGGATTGAAATCTTAGCACGACTCCTGACGAAAAACTTGTAGCGTCCTGCCACGCGCAGGAAACTATGGCCTTGATTGGCTTGCTCTGCGTGTTCTTCAGTAAATGTCAGCCCTTGTGACGGGACAGTGCATCCCAGTAAATTAGTTGACAGGGTGGCGCTGACGTCGACATTTTGCTTTCTCTCAGGGTCGAATCTGCGGCTCATAAACGATCCAACTCAAAGCTTAGATTAACCATTCACCAAGTAAATGGTTTTAACAATATTTTTCAGTAATAACTTTTCGTTCGTTATGCTGGATAATGTGATGCAATTTCTCCCCATCTAAATAGTGTCGGGCTTCCAGCATTTGGCCTTAAAATCTTATTATGAGACCCGGACTTGGCGCTATGTGCAATCGTGCGACCACCTCAATATTGCACATACTTTTTTCTCTGCACACGGCAATAGAAACGGTAGGTAGCCTACCTTAGCAATGGCAAGGGAACTACGTAGGCAAACGGGCAAACTCACCAAATGTCATACTCTTACATCTCTCGTGATACAAGTAAAAATGGGGAGCCGAGGTTTATGTTTATGGCATTTCTCTTACGCCCTTTGTTGTTGAAATCCTTGGAAGCTATGGTGACACTTCGGGCTTTTGTTTGAATCTCCGTTTTCTCAAAGCGACTGGTCTCTGTTTCAAGTCGGTGGTTCTCATTGCCCTTTAGTGCATATCCTGCCCGAGGATTATGCCATCTTTTACCTTCATTGAACTACTGAGGGCAAATGTTGACAACATTTCGGTTGCAAAGGACACCAATTCAGCTTTTTATTGCCAGGTGTTAAACATTATCCTAAGGTCAAAATTGAGAATCCAGGACTACCTCCAAGAGGAGATCCAAAACCAATGGTGGATTCCAGAAACTATCCCAGTTCCGTTTTCTGCAGGAGTGCCGCTGTCTGAATCCTTGATATGCATCTGTTGGAAAATTGGAAGCCAAGTAGAAGTGGCTGGACAGTACAAGTCAGGAGAATCTAATGAAAACAAACCTCTTCAGCTATAAGAATGCTAAAATTCCCTCCTTGGTTGTGTGACTCTTTTCTTCAGGCCAGCTTTCCTTAAACAGCGATAGATGTGTGTTGTGGCTAGAAGTTCTTGCGCAGGACGGAATTGTGGATCCAGACGAACCGTCCCGAGGGACAAGAGACTTTGTGGTCAATAGCATTCCAACTGGGACGCTGAAGTGGCTGGCGCTCAGGTGTTTGTTTTGCAGCACTGAGTTCGTTAGTGTCGAAGGGGGGAGAGACGACGAGAGGAATTGGGGAGGATGAGATAAAGTGGCAAAGTGGTGCGTATTACTTTATCCCAGTGATGCGTCTCGTTTTCTTGCTAAACAATTGGGTGAAATTCGTTGTTTCGATAATATCTTATTGAAGTAGATGACCAGAAGACCTCATGGCAACAAAACGATGTGGCAAGGTTACGCTGAATTCATGCTGACGCCATCAAACGCTTAACTACTGCAAAGATTTCAGTGCTACCAAATGTTCTCCACTCGGGGTTTACGAGAAAAGACTCGCTACTTTTAAGTAGTCGAAGATCATGAATAAGAAGGATAGTCTTTGGGGCCGTTGATACGAATCCTAGACAAACTTGGAACTCTACGAATTAACGAGTTCAGCAGAAACACGAGAATGAACAAGAGCTTGCCTTAGCTGAATAGCGATTGTAATGTATGCAGTAGTGTGTTTGAGTTGTCCGTACAGGGCAGGATCTCGCCGATAACTGGCTCCTGCATCTTGATTGTGCCTCGATCCCTACAGATTGTAACCTACATGACTATGTCCAATGAATCCTCCACTAAACGCCTTCCTCCTGAGAAGTCTGCGGTTAAAGACGAGAAAAGCGGGCCCGAAGGCACTGTAGTGATAGCCGTATTTTGCTTGTTACATAAAAAGCATTTGTGACATTAATTTGACTTCTAGCAGTGCAACAATAGATTTCCAGTTCATAATAGCCACTTTTGTCAGGTGAGTGCTTTAAATCTCTTGGTTGGTGATGAATGAAGGTAGCAGCGGTGGTACAACCCCTTAGCAATAATGCAGACCGAAATACTGGCCAGGATTTGTGAGAAAGCATGTTTTCAATTGCTAAAATGGTAAGAAGAAAGGGCTTTCTGGTGGTTCATAAGCGGAGGCAGCCTGAGACCGGTTTCACCTCGAACCAATCAGGCGAGAAGGAATGCGTCCGCGATTGGCTGACTTTAGCATCGTGTAAAAACGGGCAATTGGGTTAAAAAAGAAGCGTGCACGTGGGGAACAACATCCCCAAACTGTATCCCTTGTAGTTTGTTTGTTGCTAGTAGAAACCATGCAGTCTTGATTAGTTGCCTGTCACTTTGGCAAAATAATCATGGAAGTCAGATTTGCGAGTGAGGTAGGGGAAAGCCGAATGTACTCCTCGCCGACATTGTTGCAACCGGGCGAATATGGCTGGGCACGGATAAAGGATAAAGTCTGGACATTTTGAACTCCCAACTCACTTGGTAATGCGCCATAGTTGTACTGAAAGTACGTTCTCTTGTCCCACTCACGCATGCACTATATGACATTGTCTTCCCCTGTCGCTGGCTTGATTGTCCTGATTCATCAACCAAAGTGCTACCACAACGGACCCAGCGGTTGGACACAGGAGGTGCACTTGTCTCGTAGACGCTAAGTAAATTCCTGGACATCCTCCATAAACGGATTGAGTGAGGTAGAGAAGAGTGTAAAGTTCGTTGATTTAAAAAAAAACAGCTGATGTGGCTCCTAGGAGTGGGCTAAATTGTGGTGACCACTGAAGTACGTGCACAATGCATTAATAAAAGTGGGGTCACATTAAAACTGTGTGGACGTGAGTGCGCCGTCGAAGAATCTGGAAACCACCGGTGAGGTAAGCATCGCTGACCCCATGTCCAACAGTGAACCAAATGCAGGAAAGTTCCTGAGGCAGACCGGCTACACACTGACTAATCAACGCTAAGACACGAGTGACGCGCTCTCTATTCGCTAATGCATTCAACATACTCTCAACTTGTGGCGCAAGTAGGCGTGTGCTAAGGCAGACCGATTGCGAAATGCTAATTTTGCACCGCCCCTATTCAGCCAACGCTTAGCTCTAACTGAGAGCGAGAAATACGCAACCTCGTCTTAACGCAGTCACATCATGCCGGAGTGAAATGGCGGCAATTAAGCTCACCTCAGGCTCTGATCTCCTTGCATCAACCCAACTTTAGACAACTTATTGGGCGAACCCTCAAGACAGACGTCTGCAAAGCCTCATCTCACCGTTGAATTCCATTCCACTCATGACTATGGGGGAAATGAGTTAACACATGTGATGAGGTGGGTGCCAAGGTTGAGAAAGGTAACAGACAACTCGAGTGAGTTCACCACTTGCTATTAAGCACACAAAAGTCAATACGACTGTGTGCAGTGCGCTTGTGTGCGAGAACGTGAATCAGTTAAGCAAGAGTGGGTGCCACTAACAACTCAAGTTGAGTATCCGCCCTCATCTAGGCGTTACAAGAGATGTAACAAAGTTTACAAACTTACTAACCGTGCATGCTACCAGCATGACAAATTCTGTCTTGATTATACTTCCTAAAACTGCCAACCTATAATAACCAGTGATATAGACCTAAGCAAATAAAATTATGGCCAAAAAACACAATGAAAACCAGGAAAAATTCCACTTTTTCTTCAAGGTCAAAATGAAGATGGAAGTAATTATTGATACAGAAAAAAAATAAGCAATTACACCAGGATCACGAAGTTGCCGCTTTTTCCAATGCAAGCTCCGGCGCAGGCATAAGGAAACTCTTTCGGATGGCCTCACGCTGCTCCTCTGACTTTAGATGCCTAAAATGTAGGAAGGTCGGACGTATGATCAAGTAGTTGAAGAGACGCACATAACGCCCTCCAGCTGCATGTATTATTCGACTGATGCAAATCGATGGTGACATCGACGGGTCATTGGAAACATGGAGAACATAAATTTTTATTCGAGCATGGTTTAATTTTGATGCACTTGAGAAGCAAAGTAAAAAGGCAAGCGCGATAGCCTTTAAAGAAACTTGAATCATTTTCTAGCACAAAATCACTTTCTAGCACGCAATATCTCACGTTTGTAATAAATAGCAGAAGTGAGAAATTTGGATTCTGCAGTGGCTACTAGAAGCATATTGAAAAGCAAATAGAACCAACAGTAGAAATGTCAATAGCAGCAGCAACGGAAATAAAGTACGAAAATAACCGTCAAAGAATTGGTCAACACTAACCCATAATGTGGTTCGATATTCAAGACTAAAAGCAATTACGATAATCGCCGACATAAGACATCCACGCATTAACCACAGAGCATTCATACCATCTGCACATCATGAAAACTCACCAGTAATCAATGAAACGTAACCCCTGAACACCCTGAGCAGCTTCGTTTGTAAAATGACAAGCAAATAAAAGAAGATTTCGAGGCTGCACGCGGATTGCAAAGCGCATGAACAAGGCCGAGTAGCAAAGTAAGGCTGAAAAGGAAACAAGATTTAGAAAAGCATAATTAAATTTCAAATAATGTGAAAGAGGGAATGCCAACATTTTGAGCGTTAAGACAGCATAATAGTTCAGACAATTAAGGAAAACACACCGAACGTCATTTTGCCACTAATCAGTTCGGGATTTTTTTTGAGGTCACCCAGCGCAGCTAAGGGCAAGCCCCAGTTTGCCACAGGTCCCCAGAAGTGCTAAAAATATAGCGATTTAGATTCAGGAGAATGGCAATAACCTATGAACTATAAGCGTGGTTTATCCACAAGAAAATATATAAGTTGCAGCAAAGAAAACAAGGGTTGCCCAACAAAAGCAAAATAAATATTTTAGACATTTAAACTAAAATTCCCAAGAATAAATAAACCCATTCAGTTTCTCTTAACTTAATTTTGATAAAATTTACAGTAACGGTAGCATCGGCAAAATACTGGACAATTAAGATAGGTAGTGTCTTTAAAGTTACTTTTAAAATGTAAACGTTGAAACTACCGTGCTGCATAAATAATCCCTGAACTCCTTGTTCCACACACGACGAAGCAATCGAGAAGCCATTACAAAATCATACACGTATGCGAGGTGTGGTACGCGTTGAGTAAAAGTTGTTGAACCATTAAAACGAAATGCCAACTTTTTAAATTTCTAGCAAAACTGTTTGTACTGTAATGCTTTTGAGCTTTCTTTGTTTAGTTAAAAATAAGCTTAGATCTATTAAGAAGGAAAAGTTAACAATAACATATTTATTATATAATCAAGATCTTTATTGCGACAAATCGCTACGTTTCGCCTAAAAAAATAATGTGGGCTTGACATTCGGCATTATTTAGTGGTTGTCTTACAAAATTAATGTATATTATCAGTTTTTGATCGTACTTCTTTCTTGAATCAGTAAATGTTGTCTGTACATCCTGTTAAATAATCTTGTAGTGTCTTCCATTCTACTTAAAAGTGCTTACATTCCGCTTTGCAAAGGTCGGTTTTCTCTCTGATATTTTATCAGGCATTTACAACAGCTTGTCCTGAATTTTGGTGGTTCTAATTGGGATGACTCCAACGTTGATTCAGAGGTGGCTCTGCAAGCTTCTCCAAATACAGGATTCCAATTCAGTCCCACCATTCTTATGCAAAAAATATTTTAAAACAGTATAATGCATTGCAGGTTTAGCTTTTTGGCATTTGAGAATTATAACACAGCTTCATGTGGTAAATCATTTAGTTTTGAAGATAGTCGCGCCTTGGAAATAGCCAAAATCACGTATCTTTTTGTCTTTATCTCTTATTCTGAGCGTATTCTTAAAGTGGTGAGTGCGGCACGCTCGATAGTGTGGGATGAATAGGGGGTAAGCGTATACTACTTGCTCACGTCAAGAGAATACATCTACTTCAGACCTGATCCAGGTTTGAGCAAAGATCTTATCTTCTGTTAACAAGGTGTACTTCGATAACTGTCTTTATAGTTGAATCCTGTTGTTGTCGGGTGTTTTTTGTACTTCGTGTTGAATTGAGTAGACCTCCAAGGCTTTGCCTACCGTATTTCCATGCCTTCAACATTGTTTCTGAACATCCAAAATACATATCCCTCCGTATTTGCATAACTCTTCAAGCCCTCATCAAAGCAGCAAGTTCACATTGCTAATGTACAGAAGAGATTTCGCAGCTCCTTTTGTGGTGCGCAGGCCACGTCAACCAAATTAGAGAGTACTCTCTCCCATAGGTGTTATTCATAATGCTTTCCTTGATTAAGTTCCTGACTCACTCACCGATATGCAGCGATGGTTCGGACTGGCGACAACACGACTAACCTCTTAAAATCCAACATTGCTCATGCTAATCCTTTAGCAACACTGAATCCAGAGCGTTTATCCATCCTCAATAGCAAAATTAGTCGACAGTGCTGCAGTCAGCTTGGAGGAGGCAGGTTTTCTTTAAAAAAACAAGATGCTCAACATGCGTCCGGTTCCTGCCCTTTGGACTTGCACGGATGCAGTATGCAAACTTTTCCCGATGATTCACGACCAATATCACGTTTGGCCTGGGTACCGAAAGTGAATGGGCAGGTTTCATCTCTTCTCTCCATAAGATGGTCCTGATCTGCAGCATAAAAGCTTTCTATTCACGAAAGGCAATCAAAACGATCGTATCTGTGATATAAGCCTTCTTGCCAGTGGCATCGATGCTGAAATCCTCAACCTTCTGAAGCTGTGGTGGGCCAAAGCCGTGCAAAGGAATTGGAAGACCATTAGTATAACCTTTGCGCCAGCTCACAAAACGCAAACTCAATCTCAACCGTGTCGAACGGCAGTTTTACTAAACTATTAAGTCGCTACGTTTTAACAACTCACTTCGATCTCAAGAAAGAACAAGTTTCAACAAAACGTTGGAAAATCCTATCAGTCGTTCTCCAAAGTACTGTGAAAATTGATGACATCCCCAAAGGGAATGCAAAGCTTGGATCCTCCTGTCCAACAAATTCTCCACCAAGTAAAGTGAGCAAGAAGAGGTGCGTACTTGTGCGCGAATGGAACTGAGTAATATTAACCCAATCAAAAAGAACTGCAAATTGAACATACAGTCACATCCACATACACACACACACAAACGCGTCAGAGAGTGCATATGCTGTCATAACATCCCAGCCTAATAAACGCTCACTGAGACATTTGAAGTTGCGTTTGCCAAAGGAAAACGGATCGTGTACCCCACGAAGGCGATTCAAGACCAGGAGGTCAGGTTGAAGTGGCAGAAGGGAGGGGAGTGTATGCACGTAGGTAGAGGCCGGCCATGCCTCCAACCCAGTGTCCTGTCATTGTGACGAACCACACCTTCGAGAAACGAGAGGGTAACAACAGGGGAACAAAAAGGTCGTCTGAATATGTATGTATGAACGTTTTCAAGAGGGCAAGCAAGCGAGTCGAATACGAGGAAAGTCACCACCACTGTGGGAGACCATAGCGGAGGAGTAAAAGTTGAGGTTGAGTGGATGAAATTGCGTTTGTGAGTGAACAGGCGCGTGCGAATGTGAAATACTGACGAGTTACACTGAACCACCATCACGGCTAGTCTCCAGGATGCTCAGGACATGTCTGCTTCCTCTGGAACCAATTATCTATGCATCTGAAATAAACGAACAAAAATGATGAAAATGATACAAAAACACAAAAAACGATGTTTTAATTTACTCCAAAATAACGCCGAATTGGCTTACTTTTTGTGGTAAATGCAAAGACAAGGAAGCCGTGCGATTCTATCACCCGCCTTCATATCTTCCAAGCAGATAGAGCATTCGCCTTTGTCCGTTTGAAGGGTATCCTCTGAGGAGAAAGACCAAACACCAAAAGCAGAAATAGTACATGAATACACAAACTCTGGAATGCTAGAAGTGAGGAGACTCTCCTTTCCTGCAAGCTTGTGATTTGAGGAAGCGGTCAAGCGCATGGACCACACCTACAT
This sequence comes from Hydatigera taeniaeformis, assembly GCA_900622495.1. NCBI lineage: Eukaryota > Metazoa > Platyhelminthes > Cestoda > Cyclophyllidea > Taeniidae > Hydatigera > Hydatigera taeniaeformis. Next base: position 17,349 of record UYWX01020334.1, on the reverse strand, counting down.
ATGCGCGCGCGCGTCGTCGGTGGGTGGATAAATATTGCATTACGGAGATCGCTACTAATAATAGACGAGACAGATAACTTCTCCCACCATCAAAACGGGCACTAACATCGTCAGTGCCGAAATGCTACATTCAACTCAATTTACATGAGGAAGTTTGCCACAATTTAAGCATGCAGGAAGGTTGACAGCTCACCATTGTAGGTTACACGGGGGCGAGTGAGGCACATGACATAGTGGAGATCGTAGTCGTCATGCGGTATCATACGCTTGCAGAAGACACAGGGTCGATCGCGACCTGACATAAAGCGAGAAAACAAGTACGTTCAGGTGGATTTCGCTTGCAGCACTTGTAAATCATACCTAGTGCATTTATAATTTGCGATCCAGCTTAACACAACATAGTAGAGGGAACTATTGGTAGGTATCGTAGTGCCCGCCACAGAACAGAGAGAATGCGTCAGAGAAGTGTTAAAGAGGCCAAGAGGACACATCTACATGATTGATGCACTTTAAAAATGCAAGTACATAATTGCCCATCACATTCGAGGCACGTTTGGCACCTCATGTGACACACTCCACATACATAGGAATCGTAGATGAGAAAAACAGTGAAGGCATGTTGTGTAGAATGTCTGTAAAAAAGTGTAGCATAAAACTTTTAATGGTCTGAATTAAACAGGTGTCAAATGGGACAAAAAACTGGGGGATGAAAAAGGTTCGAGGCTTGAAAAGAAGGGACGATGAGCGGTTACAGTGGGCTTGTCAACAGCCACTGAGACTGTCGGGACATCCAAAGCGACTTTCGAATGATAAAATGAATCACTCAAACTAACCGAACTCTCGCGGATTTGTAGGAGCTAGGTTCATTGCGAATGAACAATTCAATCTCAAGAAGAGGAGAAATTCGTGACTTTCCTATGTTTACAGTATTCCTATGCCGGTGGTTTCATTATCACGAATGCAACTTTTTCTGTGCTCAAGCATCACATTAATTGGGATAAAAATTAATTAGTGATGAGGCATGTGTGTGTGTGTGGAGAGAAGAGAGCAATGAAGAGGCAATAATGAAACCTGTCTAAGCCAAGGCCTCTTTGAAAATAGACGCACTTTCAACACAGCCTTGAAGGACGCATGAATACAAGAAAAAAAGCAGCACAACACTTAAAGAACCCTAATTTAAGACATAAACAACACATAAACTTGGGATCGCTCTGGCCTCAGTCCTTCTCTCCCAATTTAAGCATCATAAAGTGTTGAAGTTAATACCAGTCGCTAATAAAAATATATCGGCGAAGGGAATAAGGTAACTGCTCAATGAAGAGGGTGAAAACCGCATTTGACGAGTGGGAATGATGGACAGGTGTCTTTTTTTCAATGTGAATACTAAGCAGTTTGGAATAGCCAATTTAATAAAGTACCACAGGAATGTGCACAATGAACCTACAGTAAAAAGCAAAAAAATATCCCAAAAAATACCGAAGTAATGTACTTTAAAAGAGCAGAGGAGACACAATGGTGGCGCAATTACATATAGTACTTTGGTGAACACGGATAAATTAGCAACGCCTTCGTTATGGTTAGAAAGGATATTTGAGAATTCGTGTGATTAGCAGCCGACATGAACGACGTTCATGGAAAATGCGAAATAAAACGGTCTTAAATGCTGCGGTGCGCTTTCAGATAATATCGATAGGATATCACAACTAGAAGAGACGTGGAATCTAGCATGCGTTGTCAGATAGAGGACAACCCATGAAGTGACAAATAAATTATGCATCACACCACTTCTAATGGGGAACTAGAATGCAGAGCATCAGGCAACGGAGGCGAGAATCCTATCAAAAAAATGCAGAAATGAGCACGCTCAATGCCATTAACAAAGACTAGACAACCAAAACAGAGAGGAAAATGCAGACACGCAAAACAAGGCCTCCTTCTAGGAGATATCCGAATCCTTGCAACCACAGCATTAGCACTAGTTTTGACGATGTGGTACGAGGCTGACAACATAAGGAAAAGCTATGTTAATGTGACGTACACAGATTGCAAGAAATAAAACTAGAGGCGAAGTAACTCATTGAATGGTATTTAACACAAAAAGACCTCAAAAGAGGATTTACGAGTGAAGCAAATCCACAAAAAAGACTTCACTTGAGTTATAAAGAAAGTTAATGAAATTTACGAGATTTTCCAAGTCTGGTACGTCTCTTCTCCATTTTAGGCCTTAATATTTAGGAAGTGCTAATAAAGAAATGACCCAACCTGAGAGCACCGAGTGAAATTCAGAAGTTCATTAGTCGTCTGCTTCTGTATAAGCTGAGCACATTTTAATTAGTCCTCAGGAGTTGATAAGCTTATACTACAGTTTTTTATCAAACACAGGAAGCCATAAGCTTAAAAAATAAAATCAGTATTTTTATCAAAAGTTCAACCAAGAAAAGGAAAATGGTAATCAAAAATATAACACACCAAATTAAATAGATGAAGAAAATAGGGAGTATGCTAAACTGAAAACATGGTTAACAAAATGCCTCACAACAAAAACGCTGCAGGCGAGATTAAAAATAACACACCACTAAGCAGGAGGAGACTTTCTGGCCACTGGCGTCGTCTATGGGGGGAGGAGGAAGAAGCGGCGGCAAGTGAAAGAAGCACCTGTCTACGGACGGCTGAGAGACGCTCCTCGAGGGCTTCATCATCAGCAGCAACAGCGGTGGAAGTGGAAGCCGAGGAGCGTTGGCGACCACCGCTCCTTCTACTACGATGGCTTCTGCTTACGGACGCGCCTTCTGTACCTGCAAAAAGGCCATCAGCATCCAGTACTGATAGAGGACGTGCCCGACCACTCGCCTCCCCGCTCTCTGCGGCGGACGCACGGTACGCCCTTAAAAGCCGAATAATCCTTGGATCGTCTGGGGAAATGACACCCCCATTGGCTTCAATGTCGGCAATGAGACGATCAAGCATGATCACTGGAGATACATTATGTCCTGTGTGACCATGACCACGTCGTGCGCGGCGGCCCGAGCTAGAACCTGGTTCATCTAGCGCTGATGCTGACCCCGAAACAGCCGCGTGCTGATGGTTGTGAGAAAGACTTCTGGTACGAGGACCGGTAGCTGGGGAGCTAGATCTACGGTGATGGTGAGAGTGAGGACTAAGACGCTCAGTCGAGGTAACATCTGGAGGATCGAAGCGGGTGCTACTCATGCGCATGCCCATCTCGACGGATTAGGTTGCAGTAGTAACCGATTCAAAGAGTAAAGGGAGATAGTCTATTCCAAGTCATACAGTGTGAATTCTTATACATCTAAAATTGAAAAGCAAGTGAGAAATTTCAAATACATGAGTGTCACGAAAATAGTTTGAAACACACGTTTTCGTGTACTGATTGACAAAGGGATTTGACTAGCAATGTCCTCAAACTTTAAGCTCCTAATAAAAATCCAAGCAATGAATCAAGCACAAAAGCAAAAGTGTAAATGAAAAGAGCATGCCATTACCGCATAATGGACAACTCATCAAAGTCACATTAAGTGGTAACAAAGGGAACATTCGAATCGAACTATTGCGTGACCAAATTATCAACATTGATAGCAGCCATAGAGATTGTAACTTTTTAATTTCGGTGAAGTGCACTATAACAATGGCACAGAAGCTATCCAAAGACCGTACAGCCGAAATGTTCGCAACAATATACATAAGCCTCTGAAAATAGCGGTGTCTGAATCGATTGCATAAAACTTGCGTGATCGCTTTGGCGTAACGCAGCCGGCCTTAGATAAATCAATCATTGGTCCAGTTAATTTTGATAAACTTGTTATTATTACTTAAGTATTCATTGTCCACTTTGTACAGTTCTTTTAATGAAGAAATCGCGGCTTTGGAAATTTACGGCAATTGTGCCGTTTGCTTGCATTATACACATGGAAATTTTTAGCTATCATTTTGATCAGCTCACTTTTTTGGCCATATGATGCAGTAACCACTACTTATTAAGTTTATAGAAAAAATGCTCGAGCGTATGACCACCAGTCTCACCTGAGGGGTATCTTTATGGTTCAACGGAGCCCTCGAACTCGTGGGTCACTGCTATACTTTTCTCTGGCACTTTATCTGGTTAGCACTGACTTTAGCCAGCTCTATAGCTTTGTTGACTGATCTGACTCTTTGGACTAGTAATAAAACCAATAACAATAATTTATGATGTTAATAATTTCAACTGCTCTCAAACCACACCAATTCGGCAGCTCCATCTAAAAAATGTGGCCTTAATTCGGTCAAGCGTGGATTACGATGCGCAAATAATCCAGATTAGATTTAGATTTCCAAATGTAAATCGGAATAGTTTACGTAGCGCCCTGTGACTTCCCATCAGATAGAAGGATGCATAACGTTAGGCTGAATACAAGCATTTTACGAAGAGAAGAAGTGATAGGGTCACGGCTAAATCCAAAAGCCAGCCCACGCACACAAGGGCAAAACGAAGACAAAGGTAGCCGCAACACTTTATGCCGCCAGATGAGCAAAACATTATAATTAATGAAACCATTTTATTTATTGTAAATCGTGAGCACGCAGAGAGCGATCATGGACGAAGACGGACAGAGAGGACTCGGATCTACAACTGTCTTGGCGGCCGCGACTTCTATTTTCTGAACAACTTCTAAATATTAATAAATCTTGGTTCAGTGCTTTCCAGGCATGGTACAAGTCTGACATTATTAGCGCAAAGTACATTCAAACTTGCCTTTGCAAATGTTATGGACTTGTCAATTTTCGAGACTTCCTTATGATTCTTCGCCTAATAAGGCATTCTAAGTGAGTTTACTCAAGCAAGCTTCGAGAATGCGGTTTTGGCAAATATTCTAAACATTAACCTTTCCTACAATCAATGTTTTTGTCTTGAAAATTTTTTGCACTCTTAATATAATCATTTTAATCGAGCCAAACATTGCAGATTCATCGTCCCAGTGCAATGAAAAAAATGTCTGAGTGGTCCCCAGGATATCACCTTATTAAAATTTTCTGAGTCTTCTTCTTCCTCAATTTCCGGAGGAATGGCATCCTGTGTTAAAAAAGAGGGCTCGTGTTACCAAACTCTTGAAGATCGTCAATGCTATAGAGTCTTACTAAAAATTAACGATGAAAATTAAGTTGTTCTCAAAATGTGAAAAAAATTAGTTGAATGCCTTCAATGAAATCAACCGATTGGTGTGGGTGGGTTGCTAAGCTTCCTCTTGGTAACTGAAAGAAATGCAAAATAATGTTTGAAAGGATAAGTAACCAATAATTATTTTCATGCCGGTAAGATCATCCAAAACAAGGCAAAGAAATGGCATTTTCGGGAGTGAAAACCCTTGTCTGTCTATAAAGTCATTTAACGGATGTGAAACATTTAATTTTAGGCAGCTATACCTGAGACATCTTGACCTCCGTTGAAGAGGCCTCACAGAGGCGGAGAATTTCGGCCAGAAGACCTTGGAATGCCTTTGGCGAGGGGGTTACATTCGACCAAGTGTCATACAGTATCTACAATTAATTGAGTCATTTATGTGCGACCATATTGTAAAACTTTGTAGGTTTAACTATAAATTCGGTTGAGAGGCCATTTTGAAGCTCCGAAATGTGGAACCTTCCAGGTATTCTGCATGTCAACAATGTACATTTGTATTTGGGGAGCCTCAAGTTGTTTTTTGGTGACAGCGGTGCCCACTTGGTGGTAGCAGGTAAAATGATGGACGATACCCCTCCTCCTCCCCTCGACTTAGGCGGTGGACACGGTGACAAAGAGAATGAGGCGCAAAACCCTCTACCTGTATCGCTATGCTCAGCTATGAATACATCAGATAATCCGCACTCTACAGTTTTCGAAACCCCGTTTAACACAAGTGGAACCTTGGGATGCAGGGGATATCCGATGGCATGGAAATTTGATTATCGACACATTTAACTCGAATGCTTTTCGCCTAGACGACCGATTGCGTTGCAATGGGTGACAGAGGAGACCTGAAAAGCGAAACATTCAAAGAAAGCAAGGGGCCTTGTAATGCGTTGTCAGAAGATACGATGTAATCAAGAAATAATAGTCGGCACCTCTTTTTCATCACCATGGGCATATAACAGGCTATGAGTGGTGTTACTGTTGTTGAAGTCTGTACCAACTTTCACCTACTTTGAGTTGATTGTCGCGTTTATGGGCTTCTTGCAACATGCGGAACCGCTTATCGGCTGAGTGAAGGACAGCGATGGAACCCCGACGTATCGATGGGGTCACGTCCTCTGCATTTGGCAACTTAAAGTGAATTAAAAGTTACAGACTCATCTTCCTATGTGCAAATAACATGCGGAATGCCTATTTTTGAAAATTCATGCAAAGCATCAGAAAATGGCTAGATTTGAGGGTACCTGAACATCAGGCATCTCCATGTTTCCCTGGTCGACAAAGATGAGGAAAGCAATGCAATCCTTCTCAAGGTAGGTCAGCTGTTCAGCGCTGACATTTTTGAAGGTGATTTGACGGCTGTGACTGAGGGTTATTTTGCCATCGTCACCGCTACACGTGGTGGCGTCTAGACGCACAACTGTTTCCTTTTCCTCCTTAAACACTCGGTAGCGAAGTGTTGTCCCCTTTCCTTTCAATGGTTCTGGCAGGCTTATTTCAGTAACACCAACCTGCGAATATTACAGTACATGTCAGTTGACTCTTTCACACTTTGGAAAACCATTTAATAGAATTTAAACCCAATTTTGTGAGCATTTTAGTCAAAAGAGTGGAGGGTATGAGAAAGCACACCTTGAAGTGGAACGGTCTTCCAAGCAATTTTTGGGGATTATCGACGAAAAGGTACTCTGAACTGTTGGGTGCAGGCACACTGCCCGATGGAAGGCAGGGCTGAAGACTAACTGACACCTCTCCGATCGCTCGACCGTCAAGATCGCTTATCTGCAGGCAATCAGTGTAGTCGAGACCGTAGGCCAGAGATTGCAGAAAAGCGGGCGTAAATCCCACGAGGAGGGGCTCCAGTGGCTCCCAGAATGGATCATCTTCTTGCCTCACCGGATTGTACTTGCCTTCAGCAGAGTCAAAGGCTTGATATATCTCCTGGTGGAGGATGAATGTAAATTTGGTTTGGGATTTAGGCAAGCATCAGTGCTCACAAGGGAAACTGCAATTGAATAATATGAGTGAGGACTTTTGGGCGTCCAAATCGTGAAAAATCAGCTGGAGCGACGAGTTTGCGGTTGATTTGGCGAACTACATGTTTAGCGATGTCACAAAACAAAGTCAATTTTCTGCTCCATAGGTCAGGCTAAGTGTGTGTTTCAGACTCTTGCAATCAAGACTGATAGAATGTTGTCAGATTAGCTTCTATGACCAGGACCAGTGGCATCATCGGTGGCATGGAGGTCTAAACATTGGAGGAACTCGAGCGCCTTGTGAGGGTGGTGTCGCCTTCATGCTTTTCCTTCGACCTGATAAAACACTCCAGTCTTATGGCTCCCACTTTATTTTCAAGAGTCTTGCGACTATTCATTGCCAGTAGTGTAAAAAGTGTGGTTCTGAATTCTCTTGCTTGGCGACATATTTGATCGGCATAGAAGTTGCAGATTCGCAGCAGCTAGATAGATCCGTCAAGACCCGCAACAGGATAGTCAGCGGCCAGTTTAGTTCTCCATTCGCCAGGATTTGCAGTGATGAGTGAAGCAACACCAGCAGTGGAGGCTGTCTGATGTTAGGCATAAATCTTACGTATGCAAATTCGCGACACTTCTCCCACTTCTCAACTAACCGCTGCAGCTGGATAGCAGCGGAGAGCTCCGAAGAGTGTACAACATGGCAGGGAGGAATGAGTGTGCAATTTTAACTACTCAAAACTATGTTGACTCTCGTGCTTTACCGTCGGGCTCTTCTGTTAGGCAAGTGTTCCTACATGGCGGCTTACGCATCTCCGCTTGTCCCAACTCAGTCTCAACACGGAACTGCATCGCGGACTCGGTACGATTGCAAAAGGGCATCAATGAAGTTGCAGTCAATTGCTTTCTCGTTGTGGTGGTTACTAAATGACTTGCGGGTTGTGGATTGTTGACGTCTCCTTGCAGCGGTGACTCCGTTGTAATGAGGACGGCGGCTACGTGATGCACTGGTTAGTCGCTTAACGCCTAAGCCATGTGAAGGAGTTGCTCAGGTGTTCTGCCATTGTGCTTCAGTCGGACGAACTGGACATCAGGTCACTTGGAGCACCTCTTACCCCAACCTTATGCTCACAGTAGATGGTTGACCAAAGGAAAGTCTTCTTTTGACTTTGCTAATGTCTCAAGACGATACACTTAAAGCGATATCGCAAGTATTTGGACACCCTCGGAAAGAAAATGTCTATTTTATGGGTCTACAACTTAATCACAGGCGCTGGTCTCTCATTTGTGAATGCTAAAAATCACCTAAAGCGTATTGAAGTCTTTTTCCAATTCCCCATTGTCAAAAAAGGGAATACCTTTACAGGAAGGAGGTGCCAGCAGTAATCCACAGTGACTCCAAAGCGGCAATCCATGCACCATCCACCTGCTTTCCTCTAACAATGGGTGGTTAGCTAGTCATGTGTGTTTCAAGCAAAGCAAAGCCGCACCTGAATAAGGAAACGACGATTCAAGAACTTCCCGCGGTCCCACATCCACGTGTGGCCTGTCTTCGAGCACTTCATTTGGATGACTATTCTGCAAGAAAGACACACAAACCCACTTTCATGCACTCGTTTGTGCTTGGATTTGAGAGTCCACAGTACAGTCCTACGAGTTATTCCATTTAGGGAGGTGAATGCACGCACATTAGTTTGGTGTGTTGGAAAGTTGTTTGGCTCTGGTTTTTGGTGAGGGGACCCCTAGGGGGCTTCACCGTTGTGTACGCGCCTCAGGTGAACAGGCCTCTGGGACATGTCAGTGGCCTCTGGATTTGGCGGACGGAGAAATTACACTCGACCTGTGAATCGCATCTTCTTATTCCCTCTTCGGTAAAGTCTCAAAGAAGTGCATTAGCGCAGTGGCGATCTAAATAACCTCTAGTGGAATTCTTTTTGCGCTATTTTCAGTAAAGATATAAATTGAGATTGTTTAGCGTGGGCTTACCGAGGCGTTTTGTGTTGGCCATAGGTTGTCTGCTGTAGCAGTGCCGGTAGAAGAACGATTTCAAAAGCTCGGCACTTATTCATCTCCAGAGCGATGGCATTGACCTCCTGCACCATCGGCAACAGCTCAATCAACTGCTGTTGTAGCGCACACCGATCTGAAATGTAATTTGTAGCATTTTCAACACTTATTTAAGACTGGACTTCTTCAACAAGTAAATTAAGGCGCTGCCAGTTTGATGGCGTAGGACGCTTTGGCCCTTCGACCGCTCCAGCCAATTTTATGACCTTCTCGGCCATTGAACTATTAAGTGCTGCAAGTGTGGCTGCAGAAGGCAAGTCTGTTCTTGGAAGGACTAAGGTTCCAGTTCCTACCGTTGAGTGACTGCTCTTAAGATGAAGGAAGAAGTGACAATGCTGTAGATGAGAGAATTTGCAACGAGTTCCTATGCAAGATCCGCTTATGACGTTCACTTGTGACACCTCCTCCAGCTTCGTGTTTCGAGACTGCATTACCAACAGTCAGAGCGTTACTGACCGTGGAGTAAATGTGAGATTTCAATTTCTACCCAAGTGAAGTCCTTCAAACTCTATCCCTTGGTAAGTGGCATTGAAGGGTGGATGAGATGATCCCTGTAGTTGCTTCATGAGGGTTTCATAACAACCTCACTCGATCTTGTGACGACTCTCGCAAAAGCTTCACAAAGAAGAGGATTGAGAAAGAAGAAAGGAACTAAAAAGACCGATCATTTAATTCCTCAGCCATTGACCCCACTTCTCGGAGTCCTAACGATCAAGTCAGGCTGGCAGCCTCTCAGACTTTATCCATTCCAGCAGTGCATTTTTTCCCGCAGGATTTGTTCCTCTTCCGCCTTTGAAGTGTCATCTCAAAACATCATTTCTACCACGAAATCTGTCAAGTTCTTCATGTCTTTTGATACAATACGGTTACATTGTTTTGGCTTCTCTACATCTTCTAACAATTCGTGCATTTTGACAGACACAGTCACCGAACTGGATTGAAGCGTCTTAAGAACGCTGAACAACCACACAACACTTCTTGGGTCATAATTTCACGCATATCTCTCGCAACTCTCATTTGTGAGGTAAATTGAAATGAATTTGCGTGACATTGACACCAAAAAGGAGGTTTTCAATTGTTGACACCTCCACAGGAGGTCATCAAATACGTTTCACTTTTCCAGCTTTAGGGAAGAACTTCCAAGCCAGAAGTGGTGGACAAAATGCTTCCAGCTGGCACCGGCCGTGTGATAGCTGGAAGATGCTTTCCAGTTAAAAGAAAAGTAAACAAACTGAATTCCACAAAACCAACCTTATCAACTTTGTTGAAACTTTGGGATGGACATAAACCCACCGTTTTTATCCATCGTCTTATTGAGTTGATCAATTCCCGCGCTCTCCGCGAGCTCCCTCTGAGCGAAGTCCCAGTCGACACAGTCTGGGACGTCCTCGCACTTTTCAGCGTCATTGTGATAGACGTAAAGGTGGTAGGAGCCTAAAAGCATGGAACAGCACGACAACATGGGCCGACCGCCTCCACAGCAAGTCTCAAGCTAATGCAGCCTTTGCATCCTTGAAGTTGTTTCAACATAGAGGCAGGAATGAGACGCCTACCGAAGAGAATGCGATCCATGGGTCTGAGAATTCGTGCGGTGGTGAGAATGGTCCCGTTGACTTTGGTGTTGTGAATGGAATTTGCATCAGCCAAGACTTTCATGCGACCATCCGCGAGCCGTTTGAAAGTGGCGTGTTTGTCTTGGATGTTGAGACCTTTCAGCCAAATGAATGCCGTCGTTTTGCCATCCTTATTAGTTGTCCTCTTTCGTGGTCGATGACTTCCCCGAGTGCCTTCACGGCGTACGACAATCTGATCAAATTATGAGCATTAATGACAATCTTATACTGAAATGAATTGTCTAGTTTGCTTCGAATTCGAGATCTGCTGAGAAATCAGACCTCTACCTCAAGACATCCGTCCCATCCCCCCTCCACCAACAGCTCACGTCTTTCGCTTTTGAGGAAGTCTCACAAAAAGAGTTTGAAATTTCAGATCGCATCCTTAAGGGTGTTGGAGTAAGTCGTGCGAGTGACAGCAGGTTGTCGCCTTCTTCTTTAGATTAGAAACAAACCTTGTCTGCATCCAAGTAATGAATGATGACTCCGGAAAGTTGAGGATCCTCGTTTAGGTTGGAGAGGAAGGGACATTGAGATGGCGCCTTTGGGTTCTGTCTACCCTCAACCGGCACTTTTACAACGGTGACCTCTTTGCGAGCCTCCTCAAGCTGAAAGTCAAATGTTCAGTGAAATTGTTGAAACGTTTGTTCTACTATGAAACGATACACATCATGGGGATGGAAATGCTCACCTTTTTCCTAAATACACTCCTATCCTGGTTCTCCAGTTGTTCTCGGTTATTCTCCAACTGTGCCATAATCTCCACTCGTACCTCCTCCTGTAATCTCGCTCTCTCTACACGCGTCGACCAGTGGATAAAAATGTATGAAAAAGGACGGCTACCTTCACTCGACATACCGGGTGGTGAGACAACTTCTGAAGCCTTCATCATCTCCTCCAACCTCCTCCTCAGTCTTTCATTTTCGGCCTTAATGTGTGAAGGAAGAGTCTTTGACCTCCCTAATTAGAGCTTATTAAAGTCGTGGACACAGTAGCTGAGGCAAATTCTTCTTCAAATGCACACAAGGAAGAAAATGCTTTACAAAATTTTAGAATTACCATTAATTCCTTAATTACACTATCCTGTAATTTGTCGTTGACTACGGCGTTTGTTTTGATTTGCCTCGCCCTGTCGGCGTATCGGAGGGTGGAGAGAGTCTCCGCGTAATTGATGTCGGCCGGAGAGAGGGCAGCTATCATCACGGTCTTGCTGTAGGGCAAAAAGTGCTTCATTCTCTGCATTATGCAGAACACAAAATGCAGACCGAAGGAGTGAACTTGACGCACACCGTTACCCCTCAAAAAATTGTGTTCACACTTATTGCAAAACCCTCAAAGTGGTGCCATCCTCCTTCGAAGACGAAGTTGTGAGGAATTTTGGTGTGCAATCGCATTTAGACGACAACGTGAAATGACTCAAAGCACACTCAGTAATTCCACCCAATTGTGATTAGTTTGCTCTCACTTCTGCAAAGAATGGAGGAGCAAAAGTTACTGATCGTGTGAGAGGCATTCTTTAACCCCGGTCTCTTAAAACACAGAAATGTAACGTGGGCAAAGTTGAAAAGTTTAGCAAATTTTTATTATCAGCACGACCGTTGTTCGTCCACTCAACAACGCGACCTCCAAACCCTGGAGGCACTCTCTCAGCCCACCCATACATCCATCCTGGCTTCCACTGGTGAGTAGTAAACCCTAGCGTGATGGTGGAAGACAAAAGCACCGAATACGAGAATCTGTGAAGACTCCTGACCAAAGGTGATGACAATTGTACCTACCTTCGGCATGATTGACAGAGTTGCTATTGGCAATAAAGAGGCACTTGTTGCTAACTAGCTGGAAAGCCTCGTTGTAGGACTGCCTACCAGACTTGCATTGAGACATGTGTTATGCGAACGTACTGGATAGGACCGAGACAGACGCGGTCATTCGACATTGAAATGGAAATGTCATGAAATAGGGGAATAGCCACCACACCCTTTTCCCGAAAAGCTATTCAACACACCGTTCCCCACTAAAATGACTGTGGGGAGCGATGAAGTGTTTGGCTAGCTGCATGCTTTCCTTTTTCGTAAGGCAATTTCTTTACAGAATGCGACTCCATATCCAGCAAGATTGCATGGAGGACTATGTGATGATACAGAGGAACAACTTCTTTAATGCACGACAAATTGTGGCCTCGAGAGGGCGCGGTGTCAACCCCACCTACTACGCTATGAGGCCGATGCGGTGCGTTGGCCAATCAGAGCGTCGGCGATGAAGATTGAAAGGAGCGGTTCCTCCTTTTGTAGACACATTTTGCTTCACATTCATGTTTTCACTAAATAATATATCTGTTAAGTCTCGCAGCTCTCTCTCTCGCATTTTTTCAACATTTAATTTAGACAATAAGTAACATTGTCGTTAGTATTAGTTGCCGAAATGTAGACAAAGCCTTTTACATCGCCCCAAGTTGTCCTCTACAGGCATTGTTATTTCCAGTGAGAAACAATTGCACGAAGTTGGTATAGGCAATACTGGAGGATGGGATAGCATAAACATGTGTTACTATGGTGCGATTCATGTGATGTAATTGTTTGAAACTTTATAATTTCATGGGCTTTTGTAAAATGCGAGTCGTATGATTGGTGGAGGCGCATTGTTTCTCATCACAACAACGGGCCACCAGACTGCTCAATAATGATGGACAGACGATGCGAGTCAGGCCGGATTACTGAGAGACTTTAAAGAGGTTCCACGAAATTCGTAGCTTGTCCACTTATGAACAAAATCCAAGAGCTTCTTTAAGAGACTTTGGATGCCAGTTGTGACACTTGTTTAGTAAATGAAACTTCAGCAATAGCTGTTTGCTTAACTCCCAATTTCGGCAAAGGAGAGACTTGACGACTCTGCCAAAGTTGCCTAAAGCCTTCTATGGGTCCGAAAATATAAACTTTTCCCAAGTATTGCGCCTTTTATGGTCTCTAGGACGGTTTCGTGGTGGTGTGCAAACGTCAGGAAACGAAAGAATTTAGCAGTTGCTGCATCGTTGGCTCTGGGAAATATTAACGTCTTCAGCCAAAAATAGTAGGTCGTGCATGGTATACTCGTCAGTAAAAAGTGGCACCTTCACCAATTTGGAGCATATCTAAAGCCCAAAATTTGCACTCTTTTTACGAAATTCCACATTTCGCCAGTGCTAATGTCTACTTCAAATCGGTGGCTAACTTGTGGAGGTCCAGAAGTGGAAGTGTCGATCAAGAACATTCCGAGGCAAGCAGAGGCGCTTAACTGCTTATCGTCGCACTTTCTACCCTTCAAAAACCACTAATTGCACCGTGTTTGTATTTTCGACCTAAAGAATGATTATTTTTCCTCATACAGGTGCACACAATGGACAGTACAACGTGTATGTAGACTTGTGCCTCATTCGACAACATCAAAGTTTACCTGTTACCTCCAAGAGCATTTTGTAACAGTTTTGTCAAAACGGACTCACGATACGGCACCACTTTCTTCTTCTCAACTAGAGCCTTGTAATTGAGTAAGAGAAGAGACGATATGATTGATGTGCTAATTTCTCTTCCAAACACTTCAGCGTTGACCCAACTGCTACTCGGAAAAGGGATGCTATTTTTGATGGCCTAATCTCTACCTTTCAAAGACAATCTGTGCAAAAATCTTTCAAGTACATCACCAAATCATGCTACTAGGCGCTGCATAGTAGTATGTTGCATATATGCGATACACACTCCGCACATAAATGCCAATTGCCAAGACCCTGAAGTGTGTTTACTTTCAGTTACGAACTAAAGGCATCCTTGCAGAAGTCGAGTCGCATATTTGCATCGCTGATCTGATTCAGTCATGAGCACAAAAGTTGCCAATTTTGTATTCAAAATGTAAATAGTCACCCCACTTTCCACTAAAGAGGATGCTTTAGCCTACCGAAATAACATTTGCCAGCACAGAGAGTGAGCGGTTGATGTTAGCGCCTTCCTTAAGTCGATCACCCACTGCTCCAGTGCTATCCGCACGTTCGGAGCCTGAAATCAAGGGAAGATCCTTGGAATTATCTTTAAGCATACAAATTATTTGCATATTCTTACAAACAGAGGAGGTATTTGAGACGATATTGCCTGCTTCCACATGCTGTATTGAGTCAAAATAGAATGCCTTCATAGTTTAATTCGATCAACCATAAAAATGGGTCGCGTTTACTTTTAGCATGCAAATAATTGGGTAATTTACCCGCTAAGTCAACAAAATTGATCGCAGAGCTCAAGCGCTTTGTAACGCCATTTTCCGACATAATCTGATCAAAAGAGATACACACGAGAGTGTGAGCACGGGAGCTTGTGGCATTCATGTTCGTTGCTGCTATCGTCCGGTTAGCCGTGCCTTTGGGAATTGTTAAATCAAAATAGTCAACAGCAGTTAAAATGATCAAGAAAGGGCGAGTTGTAGGAAAGGGCTTTTGCGAAGAGGACTCCATTGCAGACTATAGTGTCTATACCTTGTTTCATTCTTTCTTCAATGTCCCTGTAAGATCCAACAGGAACGATTTTTAAACCCTGTACAAAGAAGCCTTCTCCAGCAGTTTGTCGAACAGGTAATCCTCCTGAGCACTTTGATTCCAAACTTAAAAGGTCGCGAACCTTTTCATTGTATATCTCTATCATGGAAATAGTCACTTGAAACTCCTATAAATCAAGTAGATCAAATCCAATGATTTGTAGGTTCAAACCTTGTGTGGATTCTTGTTTTTATTAATATTTTCAAATAAGTGTTCACAGGTTATTGGGACGATTCCCCTTTAAAAAAAGGTTAACGATTATGACAGTTGTTTTATGCTAATAACACATTGATAAGCGAAGAAAACTAAGAATATGGTTGAGTATAACTATAATAGTGGGTAGAATTCCAAAACGAATATTCAGAAAATGAAAACAATGGGTTTTATCAAAATAGGTATTATGGATTCGGAAACACATGGAAATTAATTGTATAACAGATTAAAGCACCATCATCTCGAAAGTGGGAAGTGTAGTACTATATATAGACTAAAGAGCAAAATAGAGCTGTAACATCTGTAAAAAACGTTACAGCAATCAAATACTCGGTCTTACTTATTGTTTCCATAGCCAACAATCGAATAAGACTTTCCTGATCCGGTTTGTCCATATGCAAATAAAGAACAGTTATAGCCATCAGAGGCGTTTTTGAGAATTCCAGTACCAAGATCACTAAAAATTTTGTCCTGGCTTGCATATCGAGATGAGGCCCCATCCGGAACGCACACACCATTTTTGTCAACAACAAAGCCATCATGAGACCAGTAAGAATAATCGAATGTGAATTTTTTCTTTTCGTTGCAATCTAAAGTTTAGTGGTATGCAACCCATGCTTTTAAAACCCAAAGCAAAAATATTCAAAAACCATTAACAATTTGCATTCATGCTGTCTTTATTGCTTGTTAAATTATTCAGAGCTAATAATGAAATCTTGGGATGGAACGAGCAGATTAGGCGCCGAAAAGTTTGCGTTTTATTTAAATGCATGTCAATGCTCAACAAGAAATCAAATTGCCTAAAAACCTCAGTAACTAAATATTACTATATGTGCAAGAATCTCTCGATAAAATCATAAACAAATGATAGATTCTGTGGCTACATAAAGAACACTACCTTATTATTATAAACAAAGTGATTCAAAAAACCACGTGCTAAATTACCAAACGATAAAAAAGGCAGCAATATCAATCAAATCAACCTATGTACCCTCAGGATTTGTAATTTCAGTCGTATTCGCATTCATTGAGATCACAAGTTTAGCTTTGCCACTCTTTTCTCTGTCATTAAAGGGTCGAACACGCACAGCAACTATGATCCTAAAAACTTTATGTTATAAAAACAGATACTTACGATTCTTCTTTCATGCCTTATGATGCCAGGTGAAAATTTAAAAGTGCACTAACGCCGATGTGTACTGAATTCTATCAGTGTAAACAAAAACAGACCGAACAAAAAGCGCACCTTTCTATCTATACAAACCAATCCCACCCAATTTAATTTAAAACAATTTACATATTTTGCGAAATCTAAAAAAGTTATTATAAAGAAACACTGTTGCAACAAAACAAAGCAAACAGATAAAGTAAGTTTATTAAAAATCACTATTTAAAAGTAACTAAAAAGTAAATAAATGACAGTCTAATGCCATTGCAGCGTCTTGAGACCTCCTAGCCAGTATAAAAAGTTAGTAAATTTAAATGGATGCATGTGTTTCAAGACGACAGCACAAATTTCAAGTGTGACCGCTAAATGTCATGTCGCCACACAAACAAAGCATTACACTGCCCCTCTCTCCTTTTGGGCGACCTCCTCGACGCTCCCCTTCAGTACACCTCCCGCACCACCCATCACAGCATATACCGTACTGCATGAAAGCACCCACGAGCCAACCGCGCCACTCGACAGACAGCACGGGACTCAGGAACTGCACCCGCTCTCCACGACAGCTTCACCTGCACCTGGAGTTACAGTCGGTCTGA
>UYWX01020333.1:63315-155206 GCA_900622495.1 Hydatigera taeniaeformis | reverse complement strand
TGGTTGACATCGAAGATCATGAGCGAAAATACACAGAAGCAAACATCAAATATTCTTCGCGACTCAATCCCTCCCATGACATTCGTTGTGCTTGTTTGCCTTCATGTTACTATCAAACAAAAGACAAGGACCAAAGTGGGACAATAAGTTAATTGAGTAGGGGTCACGTTGAAAGTGTCCTCAGAGGTCGATTGGGCTGTCCAGATGGAAGGTAAATGAAAACACGAGAGACCTCTCTGGAGAAACAACCAGAGTCCTCCACGTTGCAATCGCTTGAAATAGTTACGCAGTCGGCTACTCATAAACATAAAAGTAAAAAGAGGAAATGCGCAAAAACTCCAAGGTAAGCATCGACAAAGAAACCCGAAATCGAACATAAATGGAAAAAAGTGTTTGCCAATTGCACAATTCTTTCTCAACCGAACACAACGAAGTAACAGGACACAGGAGCCATTTCACATGAAGTGCAACAACACTCCATTTCCCGTTGGGAGAATAGGCCTGTCATTGCAAAGATGTTTAATTAGCAAGCCGATAAATTGGACAGGAAAACGGACGAATGGACTGAGGTACAGTCGTAAACAACTAGCTTCTTCAGTTGCAAGTTTCTATTGGAGTGCATTTACTAGAAGAAGACTTTAAATGACGTGTAATCGACTTGGGAGGAGCTCTTTGTACTCAGCGAACAGTTTAATCAAACATTAGGCCAATTTTGTGGAAGATGGGGCATTGGGCAGAGGCCTTGTAGACGGGTGACTGATTTATTGTAGTTTCCAAAATAACGGCGTGCGAAAAAAGTAGACCTTTACACCAGTCCTGCTGCACTCAAACACCCGATAATTTAAAGTGGAAGTTTTATGGTCCAGAATTTCGGCATACTTTAGGTTAATTAAATAAACCCCTCTCACTCTCGGTATACATCCCCATTAGGGGTAGAGGAGATTAAAAATTTATTGATGCGGATCATTGGTTCAGAAAAAACCCAACTGAAATCGTGTGGACCACGTCCGCTTAAGGGCAATTGGTTAAAAAGACATTAAAACGCCTACCGGGGGGAGGGGGGAAAGGGATATCTACGATGCTTTCTTTGAAAGGAACCGCACTGAGGCAGGTAGAATTTTGGAAAGAGGGGACGACTACATCCTCGCACAAATTCAAAGCACACAATTGAAACCGAACTCAAAACGATTGCGACTATTCGTCGATTCTGGTCAAGCATTTAGGAAAGAACCAAGCATACGAAAGTAGGCCATTCTTCGTAGTGTGCCAGACTTCATTGAATTTATATGCTTTGACAGGGCCCGAAATAAAACCTATTTTGTCTCCACGCATTAAAAGCTCTGAAAGCTGTAAAAGTACAATTTTAGAGAAGAAATATAGGTAAGCATGGGTGGCAAGGTGGCATCCACAGACTCAAATCCACTCTCTTTGTTACGAGTCTAAGTCCTCAAATCAGTGTTGCTGACGCTGCTCCTCTATTCATAAATTCTTGACAGTTTTAACAAGACATTTCAATTTCCGACTTGCTAGGCACAATATTACTGCACTCATTTGCTTATACTTTAATAAACATTGTCAAAAAAGGAATTATAGTAAAAAATTGAAAGTTCAAAAGCTCATCAAAGACTAGCGTCTAGGTGGGCGAATCTCCCAAGTGATTCAGCCAACTAATCCTTCGTTTTAGTGTATATGTGATGCCAGAACTCTGTTCACTGCCCTACCAGAACGAAAAAAAGCATATTTTTTATAATTTGAATTAGTAGTTGATTAAATTAGGGTCTGAAATTAACAAAGATTAAATTTAATAAGGAGACTTTTACTCCACCGACAGTTGAGATAGCGAAGGGCTAATTCAATCGAAGAGAACGGGACAAAATTCAACTCGATTTATGAGATGGAGGCAAAATGAATTTTCAAATAAGAAAGCTGAACGGGTCATCTATGATTGTAGAAAGCAAACTTGTCAATCAAAAGGGTAAGCCGAAGGCCTGACCTACACAGTTCGTTTTAACCCTTAAATTGGTAGTTATAAGAGAAAATATCATACTTCTAAAGGAAAAAATGACCTAAAATCATAGAGAGCTATAAAACAGAGCAGATGACCAACATGGCAGGAGCCGAGAAAAGAAAGAGGAACCGAAGTGAGTCCCTCCAAACAGGATGTGATCTATGAAGTAAAATTCTGCTGCCTGGTAAACTGACAAAATTCGTTTAAAATCGCCATAAAACGATTCATTGAGACAGTTCTTATCTATCGCACTAACAACAACGACTGAATAGAGTAGAGTTGGACGTGGGGAAATCGGGTGCACGTCTGAGTAGGAACGAGGGCAAACACAGCTTAAAGTGCTGCAAGGCAGGAGAGGATTAGCACTTACAAGCAGCAGCATTGCCAAGTTTGACATCAATCTTCAGCCGACATCATGTTCGCCTGTGCGTTTGGCGATAACGGCAACAAATTATCCTCTGATTGTCTAAGATACACCATTAGCTTTGAACACATTGCCAAAATCCTTCGTTTTTGGAAGTCTAACTACAACAAAATTACCTCATCTAAATTTATCAAGTGCAACGGTGGAGTACCACGGCACGACCTCGTGTCGCAACGCTTTTTACCCAAAGGGTACAGTCCCGTGCACACTGATACAAACTGTATGCCATTTCTGTTGTTAGTTTTCAACCAAAGCACAATTATCACATCTCCAAATAAGAACAAAATAAGCAAAGCAAGCGCGTTCAAATGCGAGAGCGAAGTTCAAAATTCGTGATGGAACGTAGCACAGAGATCCAGGAACAGTATCCAAACCGAATTAGCAACACTGGTTAAACCAATGAACTGAACTGGCTAAAACTTCAGAAAATAAAATGAACTTGTTCAAAAAAGAGTTCAAGTTCAGTACAATTCGATGTCAATGAGGCGCTGGTCACTTGATTAATAGGCTTCCCAAAGCATTTAAGCAGAAGATATTCTTATCGAAAAGTGAATCTGACTGAAAGAATCCTCATAATGAAAATGAAATTCTGAGGTTTTTGGGTTCCATGTGATTAAATCTGCAACAAATCCACTCAGTTCGAATCCGTACTCACAAAAAAGCCGTAAAAAGCTATCGAATCACCTTCTGGGTAAAAAACAAACGACGATCTGATCCACTCAAGCTGGTAGCTTCAAACCATACAGCCTCCTCGGCAGCCCTTAATTGTGATAGCGTCTAAACAGTCGAGGTTTAAAGCTACAAGCACCTAAAGATGGAGAGATGACTTCCAGATTAGTTTATTTATGATGCCATGAGTTGTCCCGCTGCAATACCAAATTTACGTTTCCCTCTTTCTGCTACAATCTATTTTTCCTTTGAATGAAATTTGAATGTCTTTATCAAACAGTATAGGCGTAAAGTTAGCAAATTTGCGAAAAAATATCAACTACTCATGCCTAGAGGGTCATTACATGCCTTAACCATTGAATGAGAGGGAAAAATACTTAAAATATGACGAAAATCTGGAAGCAAAACACTGACTCAAACAAAAACTTAGTTAGTAGAAAAGCGTGTAGCGCTGTTTCCCACGTAAAAGTTGACATTGCCTCGCGTCAACATAATAATTAAGACAAATGATATGGTTAGGCATGGCCTGTGGTCAAATAAGCCACCCGCAGTTAAAGACAAAAATATCCAAGTGATTCTCTTGTTGAAAATTAGGATGGAAAAAGAAGCACACACGCATGCACGCTTCGACTGTCGTCTGACACTGAATAGGCAGAATTTTGGCTGGATGAGGTTATAATAAAAGCAAACGATTCAAAGGACTAAACGCCTGGGGGCATTAAACTTAAACTGCGCACTTAGGGGCATTAAGTCCTGCCGTGAGGGTCGATTGGTCTCCTTCGTCTTCTCTTGCTTCCTATACATATATAAGGCTGGGATGAAAAAGCAAGGATTAAATCTACCGCAAGGTTTGGACACACCGGCACTGGTTCCCCGCTGTTCGAGGAAATGAAATCGAACATTTTATCAAATCACTTCAAACAAGTCTTTTCTAGTTCCCTCCCAATATAATGACAATAAAGCGTTATTTTCATCCGAAATCGTCAAGTTACAGAAGGTTGCAGGGATAATGTGATCAGCGACTACACCGCCGATTAGTGCCATAAAATATTTACCACCGCAAATATTCAAACGATGTAGGTTTCGGGGAGTTTTGAGAGGATTCGCGTGCAAGTAACAGTATTATTTTGACAAGGTGAGGAAACGGACGATGAGAGAGAACAAGCCGATGGAGGAAAAGAGGCTCTTGCCAGCGGTCCCAAAATTAATGGGTGCTGCTTGTGAAGAGGTCAAGGTTAAAATCGTGTTAGATACGATCGTGAATTTTATTCTGCAATAAAGCCCACCACTAAAATGAGACATTTCTACATTTCCCATAGGTAAGAATAGCATCACAAAAACGCATTTAAAATTTACTACGGAAACAATCAAACAGGAGTGCAATTGCCTGGCCAATGAATGGTGAGCATAGAGCTAAAAAGTGTCCAAGTCAAACAATCTATGCAGATGTAACGTTTGTTTTGGGGTGTTGAGCTGCTGCGCTTCACAAGTCGTGGTCGTCGATTTGAGCAAACTGTAAACAAAAAATACTGATTTAATATTTAGCAAATTAAAGGGTGAAACTTTTGTGAGCCCCCAATCACGGTAGATTTGACCAATATGCAATAAACCTCTTGACAGGAAGTCTCTGTCAAAAAGAAAATGCATGCAAAACTAAGCAGCTCAGCTTATTTACAAAAGAATAAGAAAGGAGGCACTTTTGAGGTGTATAGCCGCTACGATTGTACTGGTGTTGATTTCTAGAGATAGAAAATCCAAATAACTAGGTTTTCAGCCGAGAGAAGGCTGACTTAAAATGTAAGGCTCCTGGGTACAAGGACGTAAGTATTGCTTTTACGAAAAATCTGAACAGTTGGATTTTTGTCTCAAGAGACAATAATCACAGGAACTTTGCAGAACAAAGCAAACAATTAAAACCCTTGACCCAAAATCCTGACCACACCAATTTAGTAAGAACAGCAAAACATCATTTGAACTCAACCCCTTCCACTGAAAACACATCCAGAGACGAGCCTCCCAAAACAAAGAGCGGAGAGGCACCCCGTGAGGAGAGAAGACAGGGTGGAGAGAGGAGAAGGGGGAATTAACGGGTTGGACAGTATTCAAACCCTTCCTCCGACCAATGAGCACCCTCGAGTGACGTGGACTTACTCTGTGGACGAGAGCAACCGCACAAGGGCGCAAGAGGGCCAATCAGCGACAAGGCAACATTTGCCTAAAAAAGATTTTCTTCACATGCAGCAAAAATGCTGCCAGCCCGTGGAGCAAGTGTCCTCTGGTCTTCCACTGTCTCTACCTATCTACTACCTCGCATATGGTGCCACTGTTGTCCAGGTAATGGAACCTTTTTAAGATCGCCCATTGCCACCTTCATGATTCTCATTTACACACGCCAGACGAATCTGCGAGTTTTATGAAGGATGCACATGGGAATCAAAAAGCCATATCGCCTTACACACAAGGTTTGAGGTTCAGATGCCTTCTATGCATGTAATTAATACTTTACATCACTTGGTAAGGATCCAAGAATCAAGATCCTGTTCTAAAAATTGATTTGGGCTACAAGCGTAGCTAATTTTTCGGAAAAAGATCCTACGTAGGAGCAGTTTATCCGCTCTGATATCCAGATGCGAGTCCAAAAGCTTGCTTCATTCTGTTTAGCAAAGATAGAAGCGCGACGTTTCCCTCAGGTAACATAAAAACGCCATTTGATGGGGAGAATGTACCGTTTACTTAGATCCAGGTGACCCATTGAATCGGAACGAAAAATAATATCCATTAACTCAGGAAGTAGACAGGGATGATACTCATTATTTAGTCTGCTAGGACTAATCCCAGGACTGGGCTACAACCCTCTAGCCTTTTTAAACTGATTTTCCGAGCCAATGTGGAGTTCACCTTAATAGTATCAGTTTTTTATTTTACTTTTTGTTTGCTAAATGCAGACGCACTATTAGTACCTCTGCTTAAGGAAGAACAATTTCCTTGATGGCTCTTCACACATTTGGCTCAATAAGTTTCGAAAGGGGTTTTTATAAACAAGAGACGTAATCGAATGAGACAAACGTAAAAATGATGTGTCGCAGATATTCACGTGGCTAAGGTGAGCGGATGGAGGAGAGGAGATGCAATACTTGCGGCCGACAAAAAGACAATGATTTAGGTGTTGGTAGTGCACTCCTCACTGGAACGCAGAAATGCAGAATTACCCTGGGATGAAGGGGCTACGCAACAATTGACTGGCATTTTGCGTGCGAAGTCGACCACGCAAGCTGGAAGAGGGCAAAGGCGAGAGGGAGGGCTTGTTTATGTTAGCTTTAAAAATTTTCCTCTCCTCCTGCTAGGAGGAAGAGGAGGAGGGGCTGCGGCCTTTTTATGGGCAACTGTGCTCGAGGATTTTGAGAAAATATATTGCTCTACAAGTCTTTCTGGCCTCCCTCCTTCGTTGTGTTAAAAAATATTTCACTTCTCCCCAAGTCTAACAGGCATGCGTGTCGCTCCGTTTTAAGCCCTATCCGGCTTGCCCAAAGTTCATTCTCCAAGGTGGCGCATATCATTCGCACAATTTTGACAAAACTCAAATGTTGAATGAGTTGCGTGGTTAGGCTTAGTGTGATGTAAATATGAAGATACTTAACCTTTGATGGCACTGATACTGACTGAAACGGTAGACACAACAGTGTAGCTTAAATATCACATCGCTCTCGTCCACTTACTTCATTTTAGAGGTCAGTTCTTAATGCACAGGAAAGATAAGTTTCTTCTACCTACAGGAATGAAGAAAGAAAAGGATAAAGGGACGTGAATCTCCGTAAGTCAGATTTCATGTCATAATCGACCAGTGTGAAAGACGCTTCAACAAAGCTCTGCGCAAGAGGCTGATTTGTGGGGCTCAGAAAAGCTGCAAATTGAAACTTTTGGTCCCCATTAACCAGCCGCCTGCAGATGCTAAAACGTCGTTTTGAACTTAAACTGTTTCATCCATTTCCAGATTTGTCTTACCATTGCAAAACCTGTTCAGATTTCATGCATTACAATTGAATGGAAGAAGTTTTATGCTTAAAATACTATAATTACTAGCTATTGCCTTTCTGGTAGAAACCATTTGCTCAGAGGTGTGGCAAGATCAAGCTCGTGCCAGATGCACGGCAAGTGGCTCCCACTCTACTTGCGGGTTATGAAGAGAGCGCCAGAAGGAAATGACTTCCTCAACAGAAGTAACAATAACATGGACAAAAATTCCACACAGAAGGTTGCTCCGAGGTTCGTCGACATTAATTTATTGATGGCTGTTTGCTCAAGACAACCCCAGAAAGTAACTGTTGAGTTTTCAAAGTTATACGCCGGAAAAATATTTCCACCCATTTCGAAGTCCATGAAATCTAAGTCCTTAACATGAACCAAAAGATTCTTATAGTGCCCATTGTGTTTAATGATTTATCCGACTTAAGTTTAGACTTTTAGCAAGGTACCACAGCACAAACCCCAAAAGTGACTTTTTTGAATTTTTTTCTCCGAAGGTAGACAAATTAAACATTCCAACCTTCTCTTCGTGCCAATCAAGCCTTTTGATGGCGATTTTTCTAGCGACAAAACCCTCTAATTCCATCTCATTGTGCTGCAATCGAGCATTCAATTTACAAAATAATGTAAAAAACGTGGAAGGTATTTGTGACACTAGGATGAGGCGGGGAAAAAAACAAAGCAAAGTCAATAATCCGTCATGAAGAAGCAAAGAAGTGTCACCCTAAAAGTACATTGAACTAGACGCGCGAAACTCCTTATGCCCGATTTTCAACCCTCACGTTGCAACGACACCGGTGTCAACAGGGTTGAAACACGGTTCGTCCATCTAATTCACAAAACAACGGCAGGAGGAGAGAAAACACTTATTGTCAGGAAAAAACAAAGTACAGTTAGCATCCCCTGATTGTATTCCAACCGAGCCACGATGTTCAGAGTCAAAATGGGTACAAAGTAAATAACGCCTATTTCGAGTAATAGTTAAGTAATTCCGACGCGCAGCAGAATACAGAAGTCCTAGACCGTGCAAATACGGAAAAAGCTCTCAACAATTGAGAAAATGATGGCGTATAATGGATGTTTACGCAAAACCTTTATAGAAGTCGCAACAATAATAAAAAGTGTTTGTACTCTAACAATGGTTTGTGAAACAGTTGACGAAGGGGCTGAGTGGGCTGGCCTAAAAACCACTACACAAACAAACGAACCCAAAGAGGCACAATACAAACAAAAGTGAGCCGCTAGTGGCCCTTTGGGAGCGCAACACCACGACCAATGCTATCGGACTGATTTTCGCCCGGGGATTTTTAACGAGACTAGGGATTACACAGTGACTACGCCAACTCAGAATAGAGGAAAACTGCTTCTCAGTATCCACGAGCAATTTCAGAGAAAATTTTAAAGGTTTATCAAATCTGTAGTTAATATGATGAGGATAATTCAGCTGACGGTTGGTTAAAGGTGATCAAGAAATACGCTTTTGGGCAGGGAAGGTAGTGAAATGGCCCATTTATCTCGTGTCATAGTTAATAGGCTACCTAAGTCGTGGGACAGTGACAAAATGCTGTCATGTTAGTTTATACAAACGCACAAATGTTAGAACTGAATGACACCCTCTGTAATTTCGACTGACACAGCAAATAACATGGACGATCGTCTCAAGTAAGCACCCAGCCATAAACTGTCATTAGTCGCACTGAACTATCTACAGCCCATCTAGAACTCAATTGACAATAAGACAGGAACGATGTTTTGAGATGTGATTTTGATAGAGAGAGAAAAACGTAAAGTCTAGAAATTAATAAGGATACAAATCATCATACTGAAAATAAAATAGCAATAGGATTATGACCCTACACTCAAAACACAGGTGAAATTTGAGTTCACAGCAGCAGTAGCGGGAGAAATCGCATTCCCTTTCGTCCTGTTAAATAGCTTCACCCCTATGGGCCGTACTAGTGGCAGTAGCAGAGGCTAAAAGCATTCATATCAGATGTATGCTCTGCCCTACACGGTACAGCAGGGCATATCGGCGCAATGGAGATTATTCGCATTTGTGCATTTAATAGCCACTTTATCCTCTGGTAGAGAGTGAACTGCACATCAAAAGAACATCTCAAGAAGAGTGCCTTGCAGTGGTGCTCAGCCAAACTCCACTCCCATTTCGAGAAGCGGGACGGGAGGTTGAAAGAAACAGTTAATTTGGGCAAAAACAATATTTAAAGACAAATGAACGTTTGATGTACCCAATAAGAAGAAATGGATTATTAACGAAACTTCACCCTGTGGGCAATTGAGGCTTAACACCCGCAGTGTGTAGTCAGTGCACTTAAAATACTTTCTCGAGTCTGGCGGCCCACGATGGCATCAGGGTATTTTTGGCAGGGGTGTAAAACCGAGACAAATTTCTCCAATGTAAAAAACTCTTTGATTTTGGACGATTGGATTAATTTTTCCAGTTGAGAAAATCACCGTGCTGATTTGACTAAACGATTCGAAGAGAGAGAGGGAACGATGAAATAAAAGGCTGATGGGATAAAATATTTAAAGGACGGTATTAAGATCACTAAAGGTGAAAATTGCCTATCCTTAATTAGACCGCATTTATCTACGCGCTGTTATCAACGTTGATCAAACTGTGACGGTTGCGGATGCTGTTTATATTACTTCAGATAAGTAGAAAAAAATGAACGCATAAGTTCGGTGATACAAATTAGCCCACATATTAGCAAAAGGTCATCTAATACAAAAGATGGGAGAGGAAGGCTTCGTTCCAAATAAGGAGAAACTTTATTGACTTGAAGATATAGCTCCCCAAACGCTACCTGTTTGATTTAAATGGCTCGGAAATCCGGCTACTCCTGCCTACAACCCACTAGTGCCTCAATCTCGATCATTGACATAAGAAAATTGTTCGCATAACGGAGTCGGCCAAACAAAGTAGCTTTTGCGGTACTTGTTTACACTGCACAATGCGGAAAAGGAGGTTGATGGACACAATGTCTTCCCACTCGTCAATGCGAAGAGGTAGAATACCAAGTAGCTGATTCAACTATTCTGCTTCAAGACAATAGTAAATATTATCAACGTCTTAGTTTTAGTGCAAGTCGCTAAGATGGGTGAGTGGATGTTAGTGACTTTCGGCATGGCGAATTTGAAGTTTTTTTCTGAAACCTAGCAAAAACGTGACAGAAGCCTAGTTACAAAGAATAGGAGAAATTGTTGACCTAGTTTTAGAAGAGCGTTTTGGTTTGCAAAAAAAAACCAACATTTTGAAGCCTTTTAATTTCGATTTTTAATGACTGGTCGTCATAGTTACATCGAATGATACTGCACTTATACAGCCTAGTTCTATTTCGAGGTAAGGAGCAACCTATGAGCTGTCACAGCAATAAACGTTCAATATTTGTGCCAATACTAATTAGTTAGTTCTTCAAGAGCGAAAATGCCACTTTCATTAAGAGATTGAAGTTTGAGTGTACACCCATACACACGCACTCATTCACACACATACAAATAATGCCTACCAGTTCAGGAGATAAGTATATTTAACTCCGAGTGTTAAAGGACTAAAGCCAATGAGTAATAATTAATCAACCTCCACGTCTAAAACGATGTAGATATATGGAAGCGAATTCTGCAAATACTTGGACGTTGGTATTAATTTCCACCTCATAACAGGCAGGTTTGAGCAAATTGTACTCAGAGCGGCATTTGGGGAAGAGGAAGATAAATAATTCGCTCGCAAAGACAGGCAGCCTGGGTTTTGCATGAACGAGCGGGACAACTGTACAGACCAATCCGGACGACTAGAAATCTGTGCTCATTGAAACAATAATGAGACTGAGATCAGTAATGTTAGGGCAGAGAGAAAGTGTGTTCTGATTTGGTACAAGAACCGAGTGGTTGCTGAAAAAGTAACCGGTGCCGTTTTTCTTTTGGATAGAGGGTGGTGACATCCGTGCAAGCGTAAAGGGAACCGATTCTAGACAAAACGGCTTCGAGGTTTCGGCATTTGAGAACCTAGGAATCAAGAAATCCAGACCGCAGACCTTTTGCCACCTTGTTGACTACTTAAATTAACTGTCAGGCCCAAAATTGTAACTGCCATCAATATAGGTGGCAATGCTGAAAGCTTATGCACTTGCTATAAGGTGAAGAACAATGCGCGAGAGCAGAGATATCACAGAAAGGAAAGTCAGCGCGTCCAGTTAGATTAGATTGGGTTTTCAAATCATTGCACAACACGGCATCTTTAGACCGCATTCTACGAAATCATTATCCTGCAGAACATTTGACCACGGAGAATCGAAATGCTCACATAAATAAGAGAACATATCGCAGAAGTTAATTCGTCATTGCAGATAGTATAGAAATGAGACAAGATTACTAAAACGCTTAGCGTTTTTAAAAAGTGGACAAAATGGGAAGAAGAAGAAGAATAAGGGGGAGTAAGACACTAGAATGAACAATGCAGCCGACGGTGGTTGCCAGGACCAGCACAAGTGGCAACGACGGACAGTCGGCCGTCTGTTTCTGTTCTCTCCCCACCCACCCACACACACACACACACACACTTTGACGCACCCAACGAGCTTTGCAAACAATACAATGTGTACAGAAGAATACAAATGATTACTGGGTGAACTCCGGACATGGTTCACCACACTTCAAAACATGGGCGACGCCTGTGACGAGTGAGCTGTGCGAGGTGGGGCATTTCAAGTACACACAGTAGATGAGGACAATTGTCATGCGTTTTAACGTTCTAAGTGATACTTCTGCAATCAAAATGAGGCAAGTACATCAACTGGATAACGTTGGCCTTACATAATACACCAAAAAATTGAAACATATTCCAACGCATTACGAAGAGATACAGTGAAATTTCGACATCCAGGTGTGGTATTTTGCAGTTTAGGGAGGTGAGCATGAAAATGAAACAATGATTTGTGCTTGAAAAAGCGAATATAACTAGAATCTAAAAACATTGGTGTATTTAAGAAACAGCATCCTCTAACTTCCTAATAGTCTGCCACAGGGATACCAAAGCCCTTTTGGAACGCATATTCTACTTGAATGCGGTGATCTCCAGTACACCAATTTTAGACCTTTGCAAGAGCTAATTGGAAAATGTATTTTCAAGAGGGGCGGGTTATTACCGCAATAAAAAAACACCAAAAACAGGGAAATTTAATTCCTGAGCTCTTTTAGAGGAGTCCTAAGAAAGAACGTAACTCTGCGGCACGTGTTTGCTCTAGAGGATAAGGAATAGCTTACAGATGCCAAATATAATCACTTCTTGTCTAATGTCTCTAATGTATAAGTATTTATGCACTTGGATTTGACTGAGAGTACAAGCTGAAGCACCAACACTTCTCCCCGAGCCAGTGTGTGGGTGCATAATGTGAGTTGCCCATTTACAACAGCCCAATCAAACTAACCATGCCTTTGACAAAGTGCGGCGTTATGGTGTTAGAAGGACAGAATCTTCAACGGTTGTTGAATACACTCTAGGATCGGATGGCTATAAAATTCATCGAGGAAGCAAAAGAGTCGAGGCATGATGCAGATTCACCGCACTTAATTAGAGGGTCATAGGTAGATGGAAACAAAAAAAGCGATAACGAATCGTTTTCGTTCTCATAATTAAATATGGAGCACAAAACGATAATTACAAAAGACGTGGTGAAAGGGACTACTAACAGTGGAAACTTCAAAACGGCTTGCGTTTTCATTAACTGGCAAGACTAACGTTCTTAACCTTTCAAATATTCATGCCATGGTTTCGTGAGGAGTTCGGGGCTAACACTAGGTTGGTAGCTAAAAGAGACGAAGCCTATAAAATCGGTTTGAATGCAAGATGAGGTTTGGGATGTCTAGTTATGAATGCCTACATTTTGCTACTTGCCAACACATCGATTTGACGGCGAAACCTAGTAGCACAATTTGTGCTCAACTGTCTAAACATCCTCCGTAGTATAATTAACTTATTAAAAGACGGAAGCCATAATTGAAATTACTTAGGTGCGCTGCGTTTCCCGACAATAATCTTTATTTATACCTGCACTAATAATAAATCACGAAGACCCTACTAAAATTTGACTTTAGCCTCACCTGAGTTAAAAACTTTATTACTATTAAAATCTTGGTTTTACATCCACTAAAAGAAAAAAAATTGTACCTTTTTTCTGCGTTAACTGAGTGTAGCATTAAACAACAAACAACAGACGCTGAATGAAAGAAAAAGAGCACTTAATAAATCAAAAGTGAGAAGGCCAGCCTCCAGCTAAGTGAGTTCCGCAGAGCCGCAAAGCTTAAATGGGAAATCCTTTTTAATTTTTCCTGTAGTGATGTGTGGTCCCATTAAGAGGGCGCGAGAGGAGTGAAGGAAGGAGGGGAGATAGAGGAAGTGGACTCGCTGTTTCATTGTCGGGTGAGTGGTTCGGATAAGTAACATCTGACAGGCAAAATGGGAAGGAGAGCGATCGAAGTGGTAATTCAACACGAAGGTCGAGGGTTGCCCAGCCACTGATAAACGCACGCAATCATGGACACGTTTTTTGTCGAAACTAGTGTTAAGAGATAGCGGTTCTGCTTATTCCCTCAACTGACTAATTACTGACGGAAGAGAATATCATAGGCTAACCCAAAGAACCGGAACTCGATTAGATCGACCCACATTTTATGACGGTCTGTATGGACAAATCAAAGGCCCAGTAAGAGAGGAAGCAGCCACGAATGAAATCCAAAGGAGCTTGGTTTTATGACTCAAAATTTAGAGAACTTTTCAATGAACTTATTAATTTATTCAGGCACGCAAACCGAAAGCCCTGATTTGGCTTGAATATGCATAAGTGAAGTTGCCTAAATGCGTGTAAAGGGTGTCATTTCATGAAATGAGAAGTCCTCTGAACGATCGACCGACCAAGGAAGGTCAGAGGTGGTTAAATTGAATGCAGAAAACACCAAAGATAACTCAGTGGCAAAAAGCGCCATAGAATGAATAAAAAAGAACAATTTCAATTGCATGGAATAAGAGAGCCTTTGTTCTCGCATTTTCGATTGCCTACGCAACTGACAGTCCAGTAAATCTTATTTTATTATACAATGAAAGCAAGTGTGCTCTTCATCCAAATGAGAATGAGTATCGTACCCTAACAGTGTAATTTGGGTGTTACTTTGAAATAAAGCGGCTGTGGGGAATAGGAGGATTATCTCCAGCTCCCCAGCCACGAAACACGCGATGAAAAAGCGGATCAAGACAGTTGAATGGATTCGGTAAAGAGTGGGGGTGAAGACCCTTTTCGTCCTGGTGGATTTTATGCCGCCTAATTGCGGAGTAATTTGCACACTAATCATCCTCAGCTTTTGAGGGGTTATACGTAGAGGATGAAGTTAGCGTTAGTGGGTGCTGTTACGGGTATGCCGTCTCGGGAAAAAATTCGAAATAAAGCCACTTTAAAATAAGGGAAGCAGGTCCGTCAAGGCTGTGCCATAACTTAGAAGAGTAGGATTCCATGACGCATTACCTTTCAACGACTCTTACTGAGTTGAAACCTAAACAGTTAGCCCAAGTTAAAATCCGTCTTCCCTGTATGTGTTTCTAACCATGTCAACTTTTATCTGACGCACTTGGAGTAATGCAAAATAAACTTCAAACAACATCCAAAGAGGCCTGGGAAAGTATAACTTTGTGTAGAATCGATCAACGTTGACTATGTCCAGGAAAAAATAACTTTTCCACCGTTTCTTTTCCATTAGATGATCATTCGCATTGATAAGAAGAAATATGAATAAGGCGCCCTGTTTTTACCATATTTTTCGTGCTTTCTGACTCGGGTAAACGCATACACGCACATTCCTGAAATTTTTAGGTTTCGATAGCCTGCTCGTTTGAATGTAGCATCCTAAATGTCAGATAATGGCGAACATTCCTAGAAAATTTCGATTCCATTGACAAAAAGGTACGATGCTTCGGAAGGTCAGCTCATGGCTTTCAAATTTCGATGCCAAAGAATCGGGAAAAGTGGGAACCTTGGAAACAATGAACAAGCCTTCTGTACTGGAAGGAGTTCAATGCTCCAATTGAAAGAGGAAAAGGTGATTGAGATTTAAATATCTTCCTTCAACATCGCCATAGCTACGCTACCTCACATATTTTCACAGCAACTAAAGTTGCAACCTGAGTTTTGGAACCCGTAAATGCAATTATCCTGTGGATCTAAAAAGGTTACGTAAGGTGGAAAAAAGAGCTTAAGAACCGGTGAAATGTTCCGAATACGATTCCAAGCTCTTCGATCAAGATCAACAGTTATATCGGCAAAGTAAAAGTCTATGCTATGGGAAGCTCTTTTGTTGGAATAGGAGCTGCAAAATAAATAATAGATGCAGATACGCAGAGAAAGATAAAAGCGAGGGAAACGTTTCATTGGTATTAATATCTTTAGAGGAGTGTGAAGACGTACCTAGGGTTACCCAACATAGCGGCATGATGAAGGCAGTTGTGTCCGAGGCTATTGGTTATCGCGAGGTCAGCTCGGTTAGCCAGAAGTAGTTCCACCATGGCAAGGTTCTCACCAGAGACTGCATCATGCAGTGGTGTATCGCCATCGCAATCCTGAAGTTCATAAAATCTTCAATCGGAAAGAACCCAAGCCCCTTGTGCGCCCATAGTTGGGCCAAATAAAGGCCGGTGATAATTCTACCACCAGAAACGTCAATATGACCATTTGATAGGGTTGCACTCAGAAATGACAGCAACGACCCCCTTCCAAGGATAAACAGATTTCTATAACAGTCTCAGTACAGGGCGAGGTTATTTGAGCGGAAAAATGGTGCACCTTCATCTTCAGCCAGCATCAAGATGCGATCCCATGAAAATGGCAATAGTTGTTTCAGAAAACAGGAGGCATTAAATATCGATATGTTTATGCCAGAAACGACCGCCAAATAGACTGTACACAGTAGAACACAGTGGTCCGCTCAGTTGCAAGGGCTTCCATCTACTAATCGTATTAAATCTAGTATGAAATATTAGCATTAGCTTACAAAAGTACCAATGGGTTCTGCCAAATCATAGCAAGTGCAAACTACTTGCGAGGTGTAAATAAAGACGATATCATGGAGTCAATTTTCATGTCTTTTACCTCCAGAAAGCACCATGGAGATGCTAGAAAATAAATAGTAGCAACATTGGAGCCTTCAAACAAATCAAGAGCACGAATAGCCTTTCAAAGCAAATAAAAGGAATGATGAAGTTCATCCAGTTTTAAACATGCATTTTACCATACAAGGCGATTGATGTTTAAAGCTATCAATATCGAAAAGAGTTCTGAATGAAAAACACTAAAAATCGCATAAACTGTAAATACAGTCAGTAAACTTGATGCACGCTTCCTCTAAACAGCCGGTTCAGCAAGGATGGCGAGAATTAAACCTTTTCTAAAAAACCTCAAATCGTGGATGAAAACGACTTCAAGCATAATTTTACTGCATGAAATCACTCCAGATCAAACTGACTTAATCGAATGAGAAAAATGTCGCGCGTATAAGATGTGTTTTTGGTCTTCTACTTAAATTATCACGTCAAGCACGAAGAGATGGACTTTGAGCCGGACTCATGCGTCCGTAGGCAATAATTTTTACTAACAGGGGAGCACATCCTCAGCCTATTAAGATAGTTTTGCTATCGAAGTTAATTAGTTGAAACGACGATGGAACATCAGAAGTTTTCTTAAGTAAAAAGCTGACCCTACGTAAAAGAAGGTGGGAAATTATTCACACGCATGAAAGTTTCACTGGTCACAGTAGGGGGGTAATGTGCTCAAGTAAAGAAGAATGAATAATTCAAAAGTCGGCCGATGAAATAAAACACTTCAAGGTGATTAGTGTGAGCCACCATGATCGCCTCTATTGCATATGCAAACGCACCATAGAAATTAAAGTTTAACTACATGCATGACATCGCATTGGTGGCTCTGGAATTCACTGCATAACCCCTGAAGTGTGCTAGTAAAATCAACCTTTCAAACATAAAGGAGGCCAATAACTAAAAATACGGCATGCTAGGAGTTTTGTAAAGTGCCAAAAATGTACCACGAAAGTGGGTTCGACGATGACAATAACAATTATAGTAATATGGACAAAGGACAGCAATGAATTCCCACAAGGGGGAATCAAGCGAACGCAAATCAGGATTATCCATCAGAAGAGCAAATTATAAGTGTGAAATTGTTTAATTACCTACTGCCTGAATCTGAGAGGACACGAAGGTGTGGACCAACACCACATCGCAATTTGGGAATCCTGTAATAAACGTTGTGGGACCATGGGAACACTCAACTCTTCGTATTCTTCCCTTTAGCACGCATTAAGTCGGGATTACAGCTTCTCAGGCAAATGAGACAGTCAACATCATCACGATGAAAATTATCTGAAAATCTACTGTTTAAAATGGAAAGGGATGGAGGTGTGAGCTAAAATGGTGGTGTAAGGGTCTTGCGCGAAATATATTTCTTGATCGAGAAACCCGAGGATTATATTCACAAAGAGTACGGCACTAAAACGACAAACGCGCGAAAAATGGAGAGGAGGAGACACCGAATGAATACATTATTTTCAACATGAAGCGGTTACAAACGCTCCTTGTTTTAAGAAGTTGAAGTCGAAAGTAACCAGAGGTGGTGCTTTAAGCAGGGATGGAACTACCAATCTTTCGAGATGGTTAAACGTATAATTCTACATAAAAATGACGAAAAGGAAGGGCTAAAATAAAGTCCCAAGTTAAGCATAAAAAAGGCAGTGAGATGGCGCTCTGAATTCTTCATTTCAGCTAGTTTAGTGAAGAATAAAGTTGGTGCCGAGGTACTTCAGTTATTCACCATAAGAAAAACCATTTCTCCTTTGGTAATGCACATTGTAAGATCGAAAGTATCAACGCGCCAACGACAAAAGAATCACAATTATATCCATTGAAAATAGTAATAGCGAAAGGAAACAGGCTTGCCTGAATTTCCGTTAAATAAAACGGAGATAACTAGGACCCGTTGTTTTCCTCCTTCAGTCCTTAGAGTTATCAAAAGAAGCTTAAACGAAAAATTCTCTGATTCCCTGTTTACTTCTGGATTAGTCGGCAGTGTGGCATTTTGGAGTGTTTCAACTCGTTGAGTAAAGGCGCACGCTTCCTGTGTCTACTTTTGATCAAAAATAGGCAGTAGATAAGTGAATGAACTACAAGAGGTTTTGCACTTCGACATACAATAGTCTTCGTCTTTTTAACGCATACTTGAACTTTCCCACTTTGAATAAGGAAACACCAATTCGGTTTCACAACGTACCACTGAAATGGCAATTTAAGCATTTTAGCTGATTCACAAAAAAAACCCAATTGCACGCCCGAGGTGTAGCATTACAACGGACGTTTAAGTTGGATCAGATGCAGATCCTACCCACATTCCAGTTAAAGCGCGAAGATCTTAACGCATGATTCATGAAAAAAGTAAACTTGAATAAATGTCACTTTCAATGCAAAAGATTGAGCCGGATAACTCTTTCAATACCGAAACTTTGACAGGAAACAAGTTTATTTTAAAAAAGCGCATTGCCGAAACGGAAGGTTTGACTCAGTCGTTTTCTAACGGCATTCTTTTTGAACGAGTGAACCAGACTAGACAGTTGTTAGTACGTCAGATTTTTCAAATGCTACAACAGAACCCCTTTCCTTGAACCGAACGAATGGATGCGTCGTTTAGGACCGAAATGGAAAAGGCAAAACATTTAAAACGTGTGCCATCATTTGTTGGTCAGCAATGCTGAGGAAAGTAGCAAGGAACACGCCCAATACAGGCTTTACAGCACTATTGTATTGTGCTAGTTGGTGGCTCTTGGAACTGGAAGACGAATCAAAATGGAATGAAGCAAAAAAAGCGGCTGGGACTTGGCATCTTAACAATGTGGTCTTAAAATAACCTTGTTGCAGTTCTTTAAGATAAATTTAACTTAAGTAAAAAGTTGGCATGAACAGGAGAAAGGAGAGCTTAGACACCAGAATCAAATGGGGTGTAGTTGTTGTTAATTAGGGTCTATCAGGAGGCGATATATTTGTAAAAATATGTGGGTCAAACCATTCAGAGAGAAAGGGAAAAGAAACAAAATGAAGCCACCCAAAAGACCGCCAAGTCAATTTGCTTATTCACTAATGCGGTAAATCAACTCTGTCAGTCGGGTGTGCGTGGCTCAGGGAGGAGGGTAGAGGAGGACGGAGGGGAGGGGAGAAGAGGGGAAGGGAGAGGAGGGGGGTAATTGAAGAACGAATTGAATTTGCGACGGGAACTGATCGGTAATTCAATTCTTTCCTGTAGCATTTAATCCCGCCATCACTCCACTTGACTCCATTTTTGGCATTCATCAGCCAAAAATGTCACGGAAACTGTTTAATGCTTCCATTTGAAACCTTTGAACAAAATCTAGGAGTCATCTAAAACGTATGGATAGCCGTTCGACTTTAGAGTAATCTGGAGATAAAGCTAAAAATCCTAAGGGAAATGTACAACAGTGACAAATTTGCCCACCGACTATTTGGATGATAGGCAACAAACCCAACGCACACTAGTCCCTTTGAGACAAACATATCGGAATAAAAAAGAAAGCCCCAAAAGTTTATAAAAGCAAATAGACCAATCAACAACAGAGGGTTGTCCCGGAAGCGTTTTGAGACCAGTGACCTGCAAAAGTACGACATTGTGTTAGGTTGGACACAGAAGTAAAAACACAAAACCCATTTAGGCTACCACGATTTGTTTTTTTCCAATTCAACAGGAATACAGCTAGCAGATCGCGTAGCACGGTCACGGGTCCTGTGGGAACGATAGAGTAAAGACAGCGTGGGGATGCTTAGTTACAGCTACAGAGAGGCTTTGGGTAAAAGCAAAGAATTCACAAAATGAATGCTTTTGACCACTTGTGACAGTTTTTTGGACCAGTTTGCTCAATGTCATTTTAAGCTGTCAACCAACATTTTTGACTGAGCCCCAAAGTTGCCATTCTTTAGGCAGCCATAGGGAACCTTATTTCCCATCATAACGATAGCAACCATCTCTTACTTCTGGGAAGCGGTTAGGGAGCTGCACACTTTTAACTACCTCCTAAAGCGATACCATTTTTAACAAATGCTTCGACAGAGTTGCATTGGAACATCAACAATTGACATTTTTTCTTCAAAATAAAAAAGAATAGTTTTGCATATGCTAAGAATGAGATTGCAAGATAAGGGACATGCAGCCTACTCAAATGTCGACCGTCACTACATCGTAGTTACTTCACGACCAATAAAGCTAATACGGTAGTCTTCTTCCAAAATAAGCAAATTCCCATTAGGAAACTAATAATGATCACATGTTTTTTGGGTTCCAAGGTATTATCAAACATAAGGATCGTGAAAAAAGATGAGCATAGTAATCTAGCGCACAATCCCACCTCCAATACCAATACAAGCACGCAAAAAGAGTAAATTACGATCAATTGGCTTATCCACAATGGCATTTTCAGACTCAAATAAGAGAGTTACTGAAACCTGCACCCAGGTGTCTAGTACTTCTAGCTTCCATTTGGAACCACCATCAGAACATGTTCCATGCATAGAGTAAAACGGTAACACAAAGAAGAATGGTGTTCAAGTAAGAATTAGGTGTCCAATCAGAAGAGCTAAAATTTGTGAGGGTGTTATGAAGCATATATCTCAAAACAAAATCCTCACAAAGCCCAGTCATCTTAGGATAAAAATGGCTATGCGAAAGAGATAAAAATTCGGTCGTGTTTCAATTAATTCACCGATCAGCCAAACCGCTAATATGTTAAGTAGCTGAATCTGAACCGAAGAGTACAGTGAGATACTGAGATAAGAAGAAACGAATGCCAAAACTAGCGCGCCCACATCTAAAGTACTAAACTCATCGATAA
This sequence comes from Hydatigera taeniaeformis, assembly GCA_900622495.1. Taxonomy (NCBI): domain Eukaryota; kingdom Metazoa; phylum Platyhelminthes; class Cestoda; order Cyclophyllidea; family Taeniidae; genus Hydatigera; species Hydatigera taeniaeformis. Next base: position 134,123 of record UYWX01020333.1, on the reverse strand, counting down.
CTTCACGCTTGCGCATTCTTCTGATAACCCGCAAAATTGTTCCGTGGGTCAATTGAGGTGTTTTGAGAAAATGAAGTAGAACAACAACTTGAACTGTGCTTGACGCATAGTGTAGTACGACTTTAAGCGCCAGCAAAGTGCAGGATGGGAAAACACCAACAGACCAACCACCTTGGTCAGGAACCGTCGTGTCTTAAACGCATAGGTAGCTTTCAGTGATACGCCATCAAATATCATCAAATAATTCATTGCTGATTTTAGAGAGAGATGAAACAAATGTTTTCATATTAAAAGAGGAGACCTTACTACGATAGCAATAAATGAGACTACGAAATCTAATGCTAAGAGAGCGAAAAACATGCACCTCCCAACGCAACTCACCAGATGGGAAATGAAAACCATAAATAGCGTTATCTTAAATGGGGGAAGCGAGATGGAGGCAAAACGGAGCGAACAAGCTGTCACCTTTCAGCACTGATGTCACTAATCCATGTTCATTCTCTTACCACCTGTAAGTATAAGGGAATGTGGAGGACAGGGATATCGGAAGTTCGATCCATGCTGGCCGTACTCTTACACAAGCTAACATGATGTTCCAAAATGAGGTACACAAAATTCAGTAACCTTGGAGGCGTGCTTGCATGTGACATTCTGTAATAAAATACGTTCAGTTGCGATAGTATCTGATAAAAGCCACTTTGTTGTCATTGTGATTCATTGTTGTAAGGAGAAGTAAATAGACACAGGGCAATATTCATAACGATTATCGACTACACAGAACGCTCAAGACAGAGCAGTAACTGAAAACTAAAAATCATTATATAGAGTGATTTATCAGTAAAATTCTACATATTCTAAAAAACGCTAATTAGAGAGAAGTAGTCATACTTTTGTTTATGCAGACAATGCCAATGGTTAACGCCCAGGGCGTTACTGAGATCGGTATAAACCCGTACCTCAACCGGAAACTGAAGTCCAAAAGCAAAAGAGGTTTTGTGTGAGTAGACTAGGACCGGACATACCTAGCACAATGCCATGATAACGAAATGCTTCTGCGGAGGTGCTTTTTGATCTTTGGGGGATTACAATAGCCAGCGACACACTCTACTTAACCTATTTCAGTAGGACAGTGAGGCCATTGATGAATGTAGAGTTGGATAATAAATAACTTATTTCAGGATTTGAACCGTAGAAGGAAATCCAGATATCTTCGAGAGCATAAGAGCAAATTCAATAATTTCACGCATTCAATGAAGTTGTGCGTTTTAAAGCCGAGCAAGTCTAAATGATCAAAAGCAGCTTTGATTACATCACAACTGGCGTCGTAAAACAATGCATTATGAGGAGATAAGATCAAACGCATGCTCTTGAATATAGTGTTCTAGTAAATATGATCTGAAATATAGTGCAGATGATAAACCGTTGTGTCATAATCAAAGATAAATTTATCGAATGTACGACTAATTAAAAAATATTGCATTTGTGCGAAAGGCATTTACAGTGAACATGAAAATCAGGCGATTGAGCTTGGAACAATGTTATCTAACCTAGCCATAGCTTGGATCGAACCATCAGATGCAGTTAAAGGACATGAATAGAGTCGCTTCTCTACATTTCTCGACATTTAATTGCTCCTTCGCCAGAAAGATTGACAAAAATTGCGGGAAGCTAAGTGAAGTCATGCCCAAATAAATTCATTGTTTTTAATGTACGGTAGTCCAGGTCTTACAAAAGGACTAGTAATCAAGGCACACCAATTATTCAATTTGGAAACACTGAAATAATGTGATCCATTCATTTGTGCAGACTCGGCAGCATTAGTCTGCTAACACCGCAGCTTTGACTAGAGTCAATGAATGCAGTAGAAAATAGCGTAGAGGAGCAAAGAGGTTGTTCGCCTCATGCTATGCCTTCTTGTTATAATAAACAATGAGTAAAAAAGGAAATTAGATCAGCGGTAGTAATTATGTCCTCGCAGACTTTGTTGTGAAGTCATGAAATGTCACTTGTAAGCCTCTTTCTATGGGCTTTCATAGCAGCGATGTCGTAAATAAAAACTTCGTAAAATAATTAACATTAACCTTTAACAGGTCAGATTCACGCGACTTATCTCCGTTGTAACCAAGGTTCGCCAAATTATGCATTTAGCAATGGTGAAGAGTACCGATTCTTAAACTAGGCATTTTAAAAAGATGGACAATGTTATCATGAGCGTCAGTAGTTTCACTAGGCTAGTAATCAGCTAATTACAATGTCAACACTAATAATCAGTTCGTGCCCTAACCAACAGCATCAGATACTTTCCACAAAAATATAAAGTGGGCGGGTTATTCTTGCTAATTTTGTACAAACCCCAGCCAAGAATTATAAATTCATTGTGGTCATCTACGCGTACACGCATTACTCAAACGATTTGTCTTCCACTAGCTACCTTTCAAATCAATTATTAATAAATGAGAGCTTCGCTGAATTCTTTACATTGGGAACTCCCAACAAGCTGATGGCAAGCACGAGTGGATTGCTAGCAGCATTAACTTCATCAATCGAAATAAACAATCATATAGAAACAGAAATGTAACCAAACCAGGTTCTATTGAAGAAGTAAAATGGTACGCACAACACACCTGAAGGCTAGGAATGGCATTGAACTCCTCCAGTAGTGACCTGGCACACTCTATATGCCTACCGACAGTAGCGAGGTGGAGCGGTGTTTGACGGAGGGAGTTACGCGCGTTAACGTCGGGTGGTAACGAAACCTCGGCGGCTGAGGTGGAAGGATGAGGCTCGCGCTCAATCAGACTCAAAGTAGCCGCGATTCGACGCAAGACGGGAAGCGCGCCACCCTGAGCTGCTGCGTGCAACGCCTGATTGCCGTCGGCATCGCGCTCGCGACAGTCTGCACCATTCTGCAGCAACACGTCCACGCAGTTCAGGTGACCGGACTGGCAGGCTACATGGAGGGCAGTAGCACCAGCATAGTGCGTGTTTACCTGCGTAAACAGAAGGGGAGAGAGGTTGAACATCTTAAATCAAACACGTCCAAGTGCTTTTGCTTTAAGTGGGTTATCCAAGATCTAGAGAAAAGTAATTGACGAATTTTAAAAAAATGATAAACCTCAATTCCTACAAAGCCGTCATGAGCAGAGTTTGTTAACTCTAAGCGGTGACAAGAGATCGACGTTCAACTGAAAAAGGCCACTTAAGAGGCCAATGGACACAGATCCCTAAGTAAGTCAATTAAATTGAAAAATGTTTGAGTGAGATCGGAAACGCAAAAAAACCATCAAATGATCATAAAACCGAGTGCATTTTAAACTAAACATCAAAGAAACGATAAGAAAGTAAGGAGGGATCAAGACGTGTCCAAAAGCAAGCGGTAAAAGTAACAGCGCTACAGAATGCATAAGTGCCAACTCTCCAACGCGACGTTCCATGTAGATCCTTTGCAAGACAACGAGAATGATACGATCGGGATACTGGACATCCACAACCAGTTACCACCAAACTTTGAGGATAAAAATGCTTGATTAGAATTGAACAGGCGAGAAACTGTGCATACAACCAATACATATCCTAAGAGAAAGAAAGGCCTGAAAACTAAATAAGTCTACCTTTCGCAGTAAGAGGCAGATCGAGAAAAGCAGTGCCAAATACTCACAGAGCCATTGAAACGGTTTTGATTTTTATATGAACCAGAACACAGAATTCCACCTTTAACTAATTTAGAATGACCTCAAACAGAAGGAAAGAAATTGATGGGGTGCAATGGAACACTCGAAACACTGATAGTAGAACAAATTCCCATATGAGAAAAACAACAGTCGATGTAGAAGGGTATTTTTTAAGACAATATAGGAACTTCCTTAAACAGGAAGTCAACGAAGACAAACTTTTGCCGACTTTAAAGGCAACTTACAGAAATAAGCAGCTGCACAATTCATTTACTAGATTTGCTTTCACGTCGATGACTTTTGAGGTTCGGAGTGACCTCATTTTTCATGTAACTTTGATGGAAAAAAGGTGGATTTAAAAGGCCTCACATCTTTACAATCACGTAGCCAAGGAAAAATGAATTGAAAAATGTGGAAAATCCGTTTGGATATAAAGATGCCAGTTGCTAAAGACCAGGGTTCCATCAAAGCACCTGGTTTATGAAAACGAACACATGAGGCGGTCACGTAAAAATGTTGGGCACCAAAGTGATGCCAAGTAACAAGCATAACAGTGAAAATAAGAAAAGCATTAGGAATCAGGTACGTACATTAATGTCACGGTGTTTGATGAGCCAAGTGATCTTTTTGACGTTACCCTCAGCAGCTGCAAACATGAGCTCTTCAGCCACTTGCTTACTCGACTGCTTCAACAGACTGCGTGGCACAGGCTCTGAGGCCACAAAAAAGGAGAATTAACCACCTCCTTAGAACAAAATAAGTAACAATATTAGTGTGGATAAATCACCATGAGTTTCTTGTGATTGTGGTTGGGAGGTGGGAGGTTGTGACGACTCTGGTGGTTGTTGACTCTCCACAAGGCCGGTTTCCCCAATGGTGACAGCAGACGTGGAGGTGGAAGCAGAAGCGGCAGCTGCTGCACGAGCGTAGGAATCGCGACGTCGCATACGCGTAAGTAGAGTGGAATTAGCAGAGACATGACGAGAGAGTAGCCGCTCCTCACTTCGTCCTTGCCATTGCTGCTGACATGTAGCAGTAGCGGAGCTAGTGAGAGTGAAACGTTGTCCCGTCTGTGGGATAAGAAGAACAACCGACCCCGTCGTGTCGTCCACGCGTTCAACCACGCTGGGGAGTGAGAGGTACTGCGGGGAGGAGCGGGCGCAAAAAAGCCAATAAGAGAAGCGGAACATCAGCGTTTAGGCAACTGAAGCATAAAATAAGTCGACATGTGCCAGCGTCACGGTGATCATATTTTCGAAAATACATCAAATGACCTAAGACCTTTCGCCCATCTTAGTGGAACTGTCTATAACTAATTTCCATCCTCTAGAAGGTCCTCGTTTCCCATTTACATTCCCATTCCCATTGATTTGAAATTGAAACGTCACAGAGTAAACCTGTGCTGCGAATCCCCTAACCTGTGGCTTATAGAAGCCAAGTCCACGATTTCTGCAATGAGATCATTAGCGGCTAAAAAAATACGAGACGTACAATTCAAAAAGGACATTATTAAGCTGTCTACGGCATGCCTACAGTGTATAAGCAAAGCAGATGATAGTCACACCACTTTCTTCGTAGAGGAATGGGGTCCGAAGAGACGGCTTGGCAGCAGTGAAAAAAATTTAGCAGTAGTAGAAAGCGTGTAATAAATGTTGGGTTGTTGAAAATATTGCATTAATTTTGGTAAGCGGGTACTCTTAGGAGCTGTAACTCCCAGAGAAAGGGTAAGTTATTCTGTCACAATCAGCGACCTATGGTGCGAAGTTCATAGACTTTGTTCAAATCACAGGTTACATTTTGGTGGTCACCTAGAAAAGCGACAGCAGTAAGCACGGCAGAGACCTGTGTGTTCATTCAATTACCACCTTGATCACAAGATGTTCTGTGAACACGATTTTCGGCAATACAACACGTCTTTTCGCACCCCTTAATGAAGCCGAGTCTATATATGTACGACCTATAGCTTAACCAGAAGGAATTTAAACACCACAGAACGTAAGACAATCTAAAATACACTTTGATTTGGTTGACTGGCAAATACACCCATTTAAAGTCGTTCATTTTCGTAGCATAATATAATAAAGTCTAGTGTTTTAAAAAGGTAACATGTAGCCGTGAAAGTTCGAAACTCGGGATTAATGTGTTATTGGTCAGCGAAGAGAGCACAATTGTACCACTTCATGAATGCGAAGAATAAAATGTTAGCACCAAGGAAGAATCGGAGGCAACGTGAAATGATCAGTGAACTACTAAACTAAACACAACAAAAACGAGTGTTTTCAGTGATGCTGAGATGTCTCAAAAGAGTAGACATTATCCATTCACAACCTAATGAAAGTAGGTTAAGCAAGAGCGACCTGGGTGAGGTTACAAGCAAAGTTGAATTCGCTAACACGAGAACTTAGCCAAGGGTAGTGGGAACACAAGCATTAATCATGGTACAGGAAAGTATGCGAAAAACGACAAAAGATGCCGGCGAATAAACAATATTTTTCAAAACATGAGGTAAAAGACCGAATCGCTTAAACGACAGGGTTTACAGGGGGCAGCATCATTTTGCAATACCGATTCCAACGCTTCTGTTGCAAACGACGAGTCTTATCATCCTGTTTGAGTAGTAATAACTTCATTTAGGAAGCAATGCCAAATAGAACGAAGCATTACATGTTCAACTGAAGGCAAGCGGCAAGAACATTGAGCTCAATCGACTTATTCACGGAGTATAGATAAAAGGAAAAAATGGGTAGCAATCTAAAGGGCAAAACCAGTTAAAGTAGTCAGAACCAAGGCATCGAAATAACTATAGGGTGGGCAAATCGTCCCAAAAATACAAGAACACCCAACGGTAAAAAAGGCCAAACGACAGTAAAGATTTAACAAAAACAGAGGAATGATTGTGTGAATAATTACTCCATATTGGTACATTAAGCAGAAGCATGAATAATCGGAATGCAGATACTCCTCTACAACGAACCTCCGGGCCAGGAGAAGTTGTCGTAGCCACCGCGTTCTCATTCACCATCGATCGCAGACGCAGCTGAATGACGGCTCCAGGTCGCAAACGTAGAGTTGACGACCGATAAGATCCCGGTAACACTACCTGTCTGCTTCTACTGGCGGGTGAGGGACGAGACAAGACAGAAGGTGGGGGACTGCTTCCTGGAGCGGCCATGTTACCATCCTCAGAGGGAGCAGAGCCGCCACCGCCACTAGCGCAGAAGAGGTCCGCTAAGAGGGTTCGGGACGTGCCAGCCCCACCGCCACCGCTGCCCCTGGGGCGCTGAGTGGGCACTGAACTAGGTCTAGCCCCACTTTCAGCGTCGGTTAGAGGAATTCGATCCCCCGGATCAATAGCCGCGGACTCCTCGTAGACCTCAGCGACACCTGTCGAAGTTGATGTTGCAATTTGACCACGAGTGCGTGGAGCAGCCGTCCAGACGATGTTTTCGATCGGTTGAGGTGGCGGCGGCTGCAGCTGAGAGGGTATAGCAATAACGGAAGTGGAGGAATCATTTTCCGATTGAGAAGGGAGGTCTCGAAGATCTCCGAGAAGGGGAAGGTGTTCAGCGTAGTATGAACCCCCTAGAAGCAAACACGCAAAGTGTTCCAAAGTGTTCCAAAGTTGGAAATGACGGGCCAATTAGCGATGCCACCAATTAATTCAATTGGAAAACGGAAAATTTAATTAACGCAACTAAAGAGGATTATTTCACGATAAGGGCGTTAAATTAGCCCAACATTGGTGTGGTGAACGGAGCAGCAGGCAAGTGCGAATTTATAAAAGAGCTAAAAAAGAGGTATAACAATCAGCAGCCTCGTAATAGCAGAGCTAACATGTAAAACGTACCCCGAGGATTTTGTCGCCTGAAAGTGCAAGAGTCACAACCAAAATTGGTTAAAAAAGAGTAAATAAGATGAAATTAAGAAATCATCAATGATAGATGATATCTTATAATTCGAAGTGAATAACCTTTGAAGTATCATTACTGCAAAAAAGGCTGAAAGCCTTACGATTCATTTAAATATGGCACTTTCAAATAAGGCCGAACAATCAACATGTAATTCGATAGACGTATCTATACATGAAGCCACAGATATAGAAGTCGTTTCGTGTACATGCCCAACCAGTGTTGTTTACGTTCAACCACAGTCACCACTGCGTGCCTCAAGCTGGAGACTCGTAGCCAATAAAATAGAGGATGTAGGATGTCAACTACTTGCATCATCTAGGCAATAGACGGCAGTGCAATCGAAGGGAGTAGAATTGGAAAATCATTCAAATGATCAATCAGCAAGTACATTCAACTACTAGTCACAAATGATAGGGTATAAAACCTATTAGAGGGACTTTAAACAGAAATAGGAATAAAAGAAGTTTAAACGTGCTGTAGATTAGTTAAGATGCATGAAGACAACCATTAACTTTGACCTTGAGTTCTAATTTTGTTATATAAATTGTGATTTAAGAATACAGTCTCTTATTCAGATAAATATAAAAGGGGAAGATCAGACCAACGAACAGCCTGAAATCGATAAGCAATAAGCTATATTAAAATCGTACTAATATGGAATTTCATTTAAAATGGGAAGGATGTACGCATTAGTTACGCCGCATAAAGAAGTACGGTAAACTTATACAACCTAACCTTTGGCAGGTCGAACAGCTTTGAGGTCAACCATTCCCATATAACCGACACGGTAGACATTGTAAGCACCAGAGTCCCAGGCAACGGAGACAGCTGATTTAGGTGCCCATTGGAACCAGTCACGTCGATCAATGATTCGACCCTGACATGGAGTGGCGCTCTCACAGGTGGCGAGAGAAGCGGCGGAAGAGCCCGGAGAGATCTGCGGCATCAAAGCATTGGTCAGGGCGGCCCCCGAATTACCCGCAGTGGAGACTGAAGCAGGTATTACAGTGGCGCAGTCCTGAGTACCCCATCGCCAATCGAAGCCACGTACTACGCGAGCTCGTGGAAAGAGACCCACTGCATCAGTCTTTTGAGCTTTTGAGCGACGACCGACCGTGACCCTAAAAGGTTGGATTCTAGGAGTTTCATAGCACACACGATAGCTGGCAAATAAATTAAAACTAAAACAACTTGCCGGACACCGTGTGGTGTTGTGATTCTGAGAAATGGATGACTGAGGCAGTGTTTGTCGCCATGGTAGCAGGAAGAGCAAAGGTCGACATTGAGACAAAGCATGCATTTCCAACGTATACCGTAAATTGGAGACTCGTTGCAACCCTCACAAATAGTATCCAAGTGACGCCTGCCTGTTGGTGAGCTGTCGAGTACGCGCAAGTCGAAACCCAAGGCACCACAACGGTAGTTGGCCACTATTCCAGAGTCCCATAATACAACGGCCTCGCCACGAGCTTCAAAACGACGAAGAGAGCCAACGTGGCCGTTGCCACCATCCTGACACCAAAAGCGTCATTTAAATGGGACAGTTTAGTAGGTGAGATGGCAGGTAGAAACCAATATGGGAAAACATTCATAGCTCAATCTCATCCATTATGTTACAATGACGCACAAATACGATTATTTTGCGTCATAATAACGAGAGATAAACGCAAAAAGAAGGGATAACTGAAATAAGGTGCTGAATGGTGAAATGGAACATACTCCAAGAAAATAGTCAAGACTGGATAATGAATAAAAATAGCATCATAGAAGCCTTTTGAACAAGTAGAAAACCCACTTGATTTCCCCATTTCCAATCTGGCCCACGAACGACCCTGCATCCGATCCCAGAAGCACAAAGAGACAGATCGTTACAACGCGAATGCATCGTCGATATGAATCTGGGTAAGGCCTACACACCGCCTCGACATCCAATTAGAGCAAGGAAATCATCCAGCTTCAAGGTCAAGGTCGTACAAGCAAATTCTATAATTTGAGGTATTTTAGGCAATGTCTGTTGATAAAAAGCAACGGGCCGTTTGGTTAAAGACAACGAAAAATTCCCAACAATGCCTAGATTTAAAGGGACAAAACCTTTAATCATCTTCTTCTGTCTCACTGACTTACTGCCATTTTTGTAGGCACAAAGCCCGAGGGTTCACTGTGGCATCCGTGCTGAATGGTGCTCCTCGGTATTATGTCTCGTCTAAGGTGGATTCGACAAGTCCCATCACTGGTTTCTCCAAAGACTTTGTCTGTCATCGGAACAAGGCCCATGAGTAGTATGCAACCACACTCTGCATTTCGGGCTTGTTGCAATTATTCTGAATGATTTTTTGACCCTTCTCCTTGCCTCTGGGCATTAAATCATACTGTCTGATTTTTTTCCATAGAAGTCTATTACCTCATGCACTTGTTTCCTTCTCCACACCGTAAAACCGCAGTTGCCACGTCCGCAAGCATTACTAACAGTTTCCTAGTGTGTTGACCCCCCCAGCAGTGGTTGCGCTTCTCTGCTGCTGCTTGAGCACCATATGCTGCATTCTCTAGTCGTGACGTTATCTCTTATTTAGGTTTGAAATACACAAAAACACACGAGTGGATTCGCCCAGAGGACGGTACATACACTATTGGCTTGTCAAAGTTCGCCACTGATTCTATCGGAGATGTGGTTTACGTTGATCTCCCTGATCCCGGAACTAAACTGAAGAGGGGCGGTAAGCGAGTCCCTTAGCCGCTATCGATTCCAGAAAGTTTCGGTAATGCCGAATCCAGCAAAGCCACCTCCGAACTTTTTGCACCGATCAGTGGCACTGTCGAAGAAATTAACGAAGCTGTCAGAGACAAACCTTCCCTCTTAAACAAGTCACCTGAAAACGATGGTAAGTCACAAATGACGAGTCGATTGTTCGAAGTTCTGGAGCAATGCCCCCATTATCCCCGCAAAACGGGAGTGTCTACCCGGTTATCTACTGCTTATCACACAGCTGCTCATATCGACAATTCCAGGTTGGCTTCTGAAGATGAAACCGGATTCTTCAACCACATCAGACGATCTGATGACGGGGGAGGAGTACCGGGAATTCCTCCGCCGCGATGAGCGCTAGTACGTCGGCTGAAACTTGTGGTGGTACTTCTGTCATTTTATTTGGTAAAGTAAAAGTCCAGCTCTACATTTGGTGTCTCAGCTCTTGTTACGAGGGGATGGCAATACGAAAGTGTAAGGGTGCAGTGTGTTCAATCTTTCTTAGATGGGTCCTCCCATTCCCTGTAGACACGCTTGTTCTCCCACTTGTTGATATCGAACTTTTTTCCTTTTTTTGACATAAAACTGTAAAGTTGAGCCTCGTCCACGTTCTCAATGTAACTGGTCCTCTCTTTTTGACGGCGAACGTACTCCCGACTTAATGCAACGCAGTAACCTGTAAGGACAATGCTTCCAGCGAGGGGAATGGCCCTTAGGAAAAAGTCTTTCATGGAGAACATAGCGCTTCGATCTCCCCAGAGTGTCTTCACGTTGTACGAGTTTATGCTTGGTAACTTACCAATTCAATTTACCAGATTTGATGGTGACTATACAAATGGAGATCCTAAGGTGGTAACGGCGATCTGTAGAGGCAGATAGTTCGGGTCGATTTCGGACTGTTGTCTCTGCCAAAAATTCACTTCTTTAAAATTTTTTTTTCAACAGGACCTCACACTTACCACAACCCTCCCGCATGAGCTGAGTGAACCTCTGGGTTAGGGACGCCAATGGCTTGATGTCATTTTGGATTCGGGTGTTTGCAGCTGTGGTACCAATGGGTTTCCGATTTCTATAAGTTTATTTACATCATTTTGTCCATGTTAAAAAGGTATGTATTATAAAGTGGGACCATCAAAATCAATTGGATTTATGATTGCAGCCAATACAATAAATACTGGACCAAAAGAAATTCCAAATAAAAAGAGGAAACACCAACGTACGACGCTACTTTTTATTACAATGTTGTCTTTGCAATGCTTTGCCTATGTTACTATCTGGCGTTTGGTGGTCACTTTAGGATTTGTCTGGCCCTTGTACTCGTGGGCTGGTCTTCGGTTCATGCTCAGGCCCACTTGGTCTGTTCTCTTCGGAACACATGTATTCAGCCTCACTTACTGCCTTCTTCCACCCTGTGGGAAGTCTCGGTTGATTAAAACTGACTGTAAGCGCTTCCAAGCTCTAAGCTATCAAAGGAACTTCAGAACAGAGTGCATCTTAAACTAAAACGGCGGTACTTTATTCAACTTCCTTTGCGGCTGGTGGTCATTATGGTGTTCATCTGGATTCTACTTTTAGGGCTGTAAAAAGTACTACGCATTCCATTTTGTTCTTTATGCAGGTATTTGATCTTCGCATTATGCCTCCATTTAACACTGGGAACCCAGGGACGTTGCATTAAATCACCAAAATAGGTATTAAATGCTTGACCATCACACAAGCAGCAATAAGCTAACTTTTCGTTACACTTTTCTGCTAGCAGTTGTGATGATATTTTCTTTCGTTTTATCCGTTTGGAAGAATACTCCGTCTTTGCTCGGAACGAGTGGTGGAGCGTTAGCCTCAAAGCTTGGTAAGGCTAGTACAGCAGTGGTGTAGTGAAAGCGGTTTAGTTCTCTAGACGCCTTTACAAGTTCTGCCTTCCACTGGTACTCCCTTTTTGCTTGTTTTCCTGTTATCTTCTGCAGTCGACTAGTGGTCTTAGCAAAGCCTTTGACGAAGCGCCCGTAATGGTTCGCTGAAAGGAGGTATTTCGGTTTGGTTGATTGGCGTCGGCCGTATTCAGTCTTTTCAGAACTGTTATTCCATTGGCTGAAATTGTGTCGCAGGAGGGGCTTAATCTTCGAAGAAAAAAGTATTAGCGTGGATTCATTGGTAGTCTATCTTCTCTAAGGCGGTCTAACACCAACAGTAATTTAGAGTTTTGGTGCAGGATATCTCTACCAAGGACGAGAATGTCATCAAGGTAAAAAATGCAGTGTTTTTGGAAGAGCCTATTTAGTGCTACTATGCATCAGCTGTGGCATGGTAGCTGCCACAGTGCAGCCCAAGTGGTTTACTAGAGACTAGGGAAGCCGATAATCTCTCTCCTTTGCTACAGACACATCCACTACCCAGCAAACTCTCAAAACAAGTGTTTTGGTCTCACATCGCGGGAAAAATGTAGACGAAACATATTTTCCTGTTAGCTGCAGCGGTCCCTGTCGAGACGTCACAGTACTGGTAGTAGAAAGTCAACCCGAATTTTTAAGACTTTTGTTCTGGTTTCAACTTATGGGCTCAGATAAAATTGATGCCCAACAAAAGCTCTTGCTTCTAAGTTTTGTTGTCAGGTTAAATGTAACCCTAAATCCGATCGAAGTTGCTGAGGGAGCCAAGTGTGTTGCCCCAATCTCATGTTAGCTGTTGGCTGGTGCTGCTGGCCCGTTAATTTTTTCTTTTGGCACCGAATACGTTGTGATGGCTGATGCCGGATGGGCATCGAGAGTCAATGTAGTACTTTGTCCATTCGACTGCTTGTACGACTGCCAATCACATGGGTGCTCATCTTACTCTGGGCTGAGTGGGCTAGCCTTCGGACCACGTTAAAGCCTCACAGAGAGTTTCGAAAGGTTAAACGAAAAGATTTTGCAAAGCGGACCCTCAAGTGATCATGTGTTTTTTCAAATATACCTTCTAGAAGGAGTCAAGCGCAGCTTAGCGCAACTTGCCTAGGAGCAGTGGAGTCTTTCAGGGGCGGAATGTGACAGCGCAATAACATCAGGTATTCTGTGAGAATTAAAGTATCTTAAGACTGCTTGTTTTCGAAGGAGGGAATTGTAATACGCGCTAGTTTAAATGTGTCTTTTGATGGAGGGACAAGAAATAAAATTAAGCGCCGTATTAAGGAAAGAATGAGCGCTATCTATGAATAATTGTTATCGCTACTCCCATTTATGTCCCCGTATCAGCACTTGTAACCCGCACAATGCCTAATAAGTCGCTCTTACGCATACAGCATCCTAGGAAAGCGTTTGTTTTCTAGTGCTTTCTTTTGGGTAGAGTGATGTCGAAAGAATCTCCATTTCGTGACTCATGAGAGTCTCGAAGAAAGATGTTCCAGTTGAGGAATGAGTGATAGCTCGGTAAACAGGTATGCTCCATTAAGGATAGGTCCCAATTTTTGGGCTGTACGCCTTTGGCAAAGACCTTTAGCTCCACAAGGTCATGGTTCGTCCATTCTATTGGTCCATAATTTCGAGAAACCTGAAGGTTTCGCAGTTCTGCTAATGATAAGCTCACAAAATTCGGTTTTTGACAACGGCGGACAGATTCAGGTACGCCTTGTTGGCGATTCCAGCCGTTATAGAGCGCATTACTACTGCCATGGCATCCTGCGTCTTTTGACGCTCTGCCTCAGCGATCTTAGCAGAGCAGTCGAACATCTGTTGGAATTTCAGGGAAATTAAAACTCCGATTGAAGTTGCAGTCCTCAAAGTTCGTCGATCACCACGTCGATTTCGACGCAGTCTGTATGCCCTTTTAGGTAAATTCATTCTCCAGGGTGATATCTTTTTGTAAACTTGGCAGCCACCTAAGTGGATACTTGGTGTAAGCAACAGCCCCTCATCGAGCCTTTGGAGACAGTGGAAGTCATAGGTTTAGAGCTGCTCCTCTTGGCCCAAAGCCGTTTGGGATAACATCGCACAACACTGGTCGATGCCGGAGCTAAGGCAGACCTTAGCATTAAATGTTGCGCAAAGTAATTTGTGCAAATGAGAGCAAAGAAAGAAGACAACGTTCTGTTTTAATTTTGCAGAAGCCAAGGTAACGCTTTGTGCTTGGATGTCAATAATCGAAGTTTTTTCCTTTAAAAGGATTACATAAGCCAGCTGGTGCTGCCACCTTTTAAGCCCTTCTTGCTTCCTCTAGAGGAAGAGTGGTTACGTGGGACTTGTAAGGTGCCGTGCAGAATAGTTGGTAATAAGGGATGAAAAGAGGAGGGGAGTGAAAAGATTGCAATGACCCCTTCGGCTTAGCGCTATCTAGCTCATTTAGCTTGCCATTAAGGCAAATTTTCTGCCTCTCACACTCGGTAGGAACTTCAAAAATAATTTTTTTGGTTAAAAATGGTAATGTTGGTATATATGCACGCATTGACGCGCCACGATTTAACACAGATGCCAGTGTATAGGCTGCGTACATGGCTAATGTAGAGTCCCGAGAAGACAGTAAGTGAAGCTAATAAATACATGTATTCCGAAGAGAACAGACAAATTTGGGCCTGATCATGGACCGAAGGCCAGCCCGCGAGTATAAGAGCCAGACATGTGAACGCCGAACGCAAACAAAGCATTACAGTTAAGTTAATCAGAAATTATGCCGAGTGTGAAGAGGTGTTTTATGTTTCGCACAGTGTCCACTACATCGGTTTTGGTCCGTTTGCATCAAATCATTTAGAATCGCTTAAACCTCACTTGGAACCGGTTTTTTGTTTTCGTCCAAATAAACTATCGTAAAAAATTTTACTAAGCGCACTGTTTTTCTCTAAGAAGAGGTTATTTAGCAGCTTTTTAATACGAGAAGTGTGTCTTTAAAAATTCGATTTTGTTTATATAACTAAAATTAATCATAGTAGTTACTGATTTTTTGAACCACTCTTGAGGATGTCCAGCAAGTTTGTTCAGGGTCTTACAAAGCAGCTTCCTCGTCTTCGCAATAGAGGGATTGAGATACTAAGGGATCCGGGTACAAATAAGGTGGGTTGGTACTACTAGGGCATTTGGAATTCGATTTTTTAACCAATATTACTAGAATTTTAGGCTAATGGACCTTAATTTACACAAACTATCGTAGCTTTGGTCTCCTGCTGGCCATGCTTGAAATATTGAGATAGAGTTAACCTGCCTAGTTTTATTTTGCGAGTTTTCGACTGCTCACATTTTCTTGAGTCGCACCCTTGAAGCATTGAACTACATATGGAATTGTACTTTCTGTTCTCTATTTCGCGTATTTTAATTGAGTCAGTCAAGGCAGTTGGCGTTCTACGTCAAGTGCCAGGCTTCCATTCTGCTATTCTAATGCCACTAGCCTTCTGAGCAACACCACTATTAAGGTAAGCGATTTTCTCGTGCCGCAGGTTAGTTCATGTAATTGTTACACGAATTAACGCGACTGTGCAATATGGGAAAAGTGCACATGTAGTTTGGTTACTACGTTGTCCACATTTGTTGTAAACATTCTAAAGAGTTCTTTGAGGGAGGCTTACTCTCTGTAGTCAAAGCATTACTTTTATTCGTCTGTCATTTTTGGCTTTGTTTCAGGGAAGAGCTTTTGTTTTCGTTTGAACTCACCTACATAAATAGGAGATTAAAATGTTTGTGTGAAATTTTGGCCCTTGTTATTGGGGTATCCTACTTTACCACACTGTAGGCACTTGATTTCGAGGTGTTGTCAATTCGCTTACCTGGATTTCTGCGGGAATTGTACTTTGTTTTCTGTGCCTACCCTTGCCTTAGGAGGTGCTGGCAAGTACTTTATTTTTTCCACCAGTTTAGAATGCTTCGAATTCAAACGATATTGTTTTGCCTAGAACTGTACCCGCCTTTTGTCGAGCCTTCCAATATTGCTACCGCAGTACCTAAGATCGGCCGACTATCTGGCTAATTGAGGCAATCTTTGTGAATGTGTGTGATTTTTGTGGGTTCACACTACTGGTTGGGTGCCAACTTACTTTGCAGCGTGTGCTGTTGTCCATCGGGCTTGTCAATGTTTAGTCCTTAAATCTTGTTTTAGGGAGCTGCATATTCTCACAAAGAACGTCAAGTTTTGGGGCTTCACGGTCTTTTGCCACCCGCGGTGTTAACTCAGAAGGAGCAAGCCCAAAGCGTTCTTACCAACCTGTACGCCCTGGAAGATGATTTAGGTCGTTACAACACTCTTATGTCCCTTCAGGACCGCAATGAGAAGCTTTTCTACAAGGTTTGAGGCCAAATTTAATTATCCACTAACCTTCAGGTGGTAACAAGCAATCTTGAGTATCTTCTACCCCTCATTTACACGCCCACGGTTGGGAAAGCTTGTCTAAACTACGGCATGATTCTGCGGCGACCAAGGTATGAAATGGTGGCGTTTTAAAGTTTATTTCCTTTTGACCATCTATCCGCAAGGTTTGCAGTTGTTTGATTGGTACAAGTTTCTGGTATGCGCAATAACTTTGCCCACGTTCCCCTTAATTCACTAAAATATTTGTTTGTGTTAAATATGTACCCAAGCCTAAATAATCGTGTAAATCTTAACATTTGCGGTGACCGATTCAATATAATCGATTTAAATCGTTTTAATTTACTTTCCCACCCCGGTATTAATGCCCTTGCCTCATTTTGAACGCGTGTATATTTAAGCATACCTCTCTGATAACTTACATCTGCTTGTTTTTAAGAGGTCTCTACATCACGAGCAACGATAAAGGTCACGTTCGTAGCATCCTACGCAACTGGCCAGAGAAGCGTGTGAAAGCCGTGGTTATGACGGATGGCGAGCGGATTCTTGGTCTTGGTGATTTGGGTGCTCAGGGCATGGGAATTCCCATCGGCAAGTGTGCGCTCTACACGGCTCTCGGCGGCGTTAATCCTCGCGCCTGCCTTCCTCTAATGATCGATATTGGTACCAACAATGAGGATCTCTTGAACGTAAGTAGCTTGCTCAGGAAATTGTCGCCCACAATAGTCATGGGTATTGTAATAACCCACCTCCTCCTAGAATGAATTTTACTTGGGCCTCCGCCAAAAGCGCATCCCCACAGACCAGTATTATGAGCTGATGGATGAGGTGCTGGAGTCACTCGTTGATCTGTGAGTTTGTCCGTGTATTTTTCTCTGCTGTTTTTTTTTTGTCTGTTATAGTCAAAACACAAGTTCACGTTATTCTCCACTGCTGAATTGATGAGAAGCATCGGGAAGCCGATTGCATGTGCCCGTCAAGAACTTGGTTCTCTGATTTTTGGCTTAATTCTGTTCGTTTTTTGCATACTGTTTTTATTTACACCATGGAGTAGTGAAGACGGCATCTGTTTTCAACTTGGTTTCATACAGTTGGTTCTGAACTGTATTACCGTTTTGAATCGTTCATTTTACGTTGTTAAATTGGGTCAGATTCTGAACCCATCAGGTCTTGGAAATTAGTATTTAAAAGACTGTATTATTCGCTCGGGACAGGTTGAAGCAAATCTTTGCATGTTCGAATCAACTTCAGGTTACGTGTTTGCTAACATGTCAGGGCTTATTGTCACTTCGAATCTCATTGAATAGCTTTGTTAGCATGCCTTGTGTAACTGCTTTTATGAACTCTCAATTATTTATGCAGTACGTGCTTTCAAGGGCTTGGACATGCGTGTTCAAGTCTCTGTGCTTTCTTACAGATACGGTCCTAATGTCGCGGTCCAATTCGAGGATATGGCAACCAAGAATAGTTTCGCCTTTTTAGAGCGCTACGGAAAGAATTACATCGTGTTCAATGATGACATCCAAGGTAGTTGTATTTTGCTCAGGTTCTTAGCCGCTTGTTATCGGACTTTACATTCCAATTTCTTCAAACATGTATTCACTCATTCCACTTTACATGGTACAAGCCATTTCACTGTAGTTTTGAGCTTTGTTATCACTTATTAACGATGCAGAGGGGATGTAATTTACTTAAAGGTCTGGTTGTTCGATGTCGTGAAACATATTCTATGCATTACTTTTGCGCTTTCATTTCCCGTGCTCATCCGTTAATTGCTTTGCTTATTGCTTTCTTTTCTCCTTCTCGCCTTTCTTCGAATGTAAAAACATCAGGTTTGTTATTTAGCTTTGTGTCTAGGTTGTCCTTCCCCAAACAGCTACACGTGCGACCATTGGTCACACATGGGCGCTCTTCCCTATGTTCCGTTTTTGTTATCTGATTTAGCATTTATTTTTACAGATAGTGGCATTTAATTCCAGTGTACACTGTGAATGTTATTTAGGATGCCGTTTCGAGTTTTACGGCTTCGATCCCTGTCAATCCAGTAGTGCTGGTACTCCCAAGGCTGTGACTACGTGACTCATCGTTGTGCTGAATTTCAAATGACCAGTTTGTGAATTTTTCACAATACGGGTTCCAATTGCGCTGTAAAAGTTCCTCAGTTGCTCAAGCCCTGTGCACGCAGAGGCGTTATTATTAATGGTCATTACGTAAACGATGATAGTGAATGTAACATTTAAGTCTGGGCTTTTTTTAAACATGCTTCTATGGCTCATTCGAGGACAAGCCTACACTACAGCTCTGTTCATGTGTTGATTTGTATGTTTCATAAATTTGCTCCTAGATCCTTTTTCAGTCCTTCATTTCTTCCATTGAAGTTTGGTCCACTTCTCGTTTTTCAAAGATCCGTCTATGAACTAGCTCGCTTTTGTTTTAGTATCGTAGGTTGACGTTGTATTTTTGTTGGACAGTAGCTAATACATAGTTGAGCTTCATCCGTCCGCAGTTAATGGGTTAGTTTTTCTTCCTTAAACACCCAAGGTGCTGCTGCTGTTGCCTTGGCTGGTCTTATCTCTGCGACACGCATTACCAAGACGCGTCTAATGGACAACAAGTTCCTTTTTTACGGGGCAGGCAACGTGGGTTCGACTCAGTTCACTTACTTTTCTAAACGATACATTCTACTAGCAAATGTTTAGTAGCCCGGCAGTATGTGAATTACATTTTTTGCGCAGGCCGCCACTGGTATTGCAAACATTCTCGTTTCGGCGATGAAAGATGAGGGAGCATCTGAGGCGCAGGCTTATTCACGCATCTACATGATGGACTCAAAGGGGCTTCTTGTCAAGGTTAAATTGGACGGCATTATTTCGTTCGATTTGTTGATAATTCAGTTGTTCCAATTAGATGGTAGCGCCATTCATGTATCCTGTAGGTGTGACAGTTGTTGCTTGTGTAGATTCATTCAAGGATTATCAGAAGTTGTAGGCGCTTTTATAATTGGTACTTTATTTGTCTAAATGTGACTCAGTGCCACACTTACCTGTGTCGTGCAGAGTCGATCAAAATATCATTTTTCCTGACAGAGTCGTCATGAGGCAGTGGTGGAGCCGCATAAGCTTCCCTTCGTTCGTGATGATTCTGGACCTGTAGACCGCTTAACCACTGCCATCACTCAAATCAAGCCCACTGTCTTGATTGGTAAGTTGTCCTACTTTTTTTGGATTATATTTTTTTGAATGGCTCTGCGTATATCTTATTAGTAACGGGATGATGGGCGCCACGTTCTGCCGTAGAATATGCCAGTAATTGAGTGGGTAATTCCTTCATATGCATAAAGCACGTAAATAGCAAATGTTTGGTATGGTACTGCAAAATTTTTGGTTGAAATTGCGCATAACAAGATACATTGTCTCCAACAAAGGTTATGAAGTTCCTTTTCATCTATCCACCCTTTTCATTGTTTTTTGTGAAGCAAGTTGTACTCTTGATACCTTTGCATGCGGAAGATTCATTTACTAACGCAAGTTATTGTGCCATGTTTAAAGGTTTTCAAATATTGGTGAGTTGGATTACGGTGCGAAGATGCCTGATACCGTTCTTGGAGCTGCGCATATTTATACCATTGTTTCTTCTCAGGAGCTGCTGCTGTTCCACACGCTTTTACTCGCGAGGTTCTCAACCTGATGGCAAATTTCAATAAACGACCCGTTGTTTTTGCTCTCAGTAATCCCACTGAGAAGGCTGAGTGCACTGCTGAGACGGCATTTAAGTCAACAGAGGTATTTACCGCCTTCATTTACCTCATTCGATTCCTCCATTTGCATGCGGTTTTGCTTGTTTTTCCTTTGCGATAACTAATTATCTAGAATAACTTCTCCTGTGCCCCTCTTCGGAGCCAAATTGAGGTTTTAGTTTTTTGATCAGTTGCCGAGGCTGTATGCCCCCACATTTGTGACTTAAATGGTTGCTGTTGCATTTCAGTGTCGCTGCATCTTCGTGAGTGGTTCGCCATTCCCCACCATTCAACTTCCTTCGGGTCAAAAGTACTACCCAAGTCAGGGCAACAACTATTATGTCTTTCCTGGCTTTGCCATGGCTGTCACCTCCGCTCTTATTCGTCCTATCACTCAAGATCTTTTCCTTGCAGCTGCAAAGGCGAGTTGGCAGGTTAAAGCATCGCACTGTCGTTTTGGCTATCTGGCTAACTATAGTCTGTTTCATTCTAGACAGTGGCAGATATGGTAACGGAAGATGATCTAGCTGTAGGTAGCACTTATCCACCAGTAAGGAAGCTGCGTGAGGTGGCACACAAGGTCGCCGTCGAGTTGGTGACGAAATCTTTTTCTAATGGCACTGCCCAGTACCATCCCGAACCTGAGGACAAGGTGGAGTTTATCAAGAGTTTCACCTATGACCCATCCTACGTGGACTTCACACCAGACTCCTACGATTGGCCCTCGCAATGAGCCTGAAGTGCTGTAACGGCAAATTCAATCGGTGTTGACTCTCCACCCACAACTCACCACTGTTTTTATAGTTATGCATACGCTATTATACATCCTCTCTGTAGTTACCGTTGCTCTGTATTTCTGTTTCCCCTTCTGTCTATTGTCTCCGGTTCATTTTGTGCGTTCACCTTTCGGAGTATAATTGGTCGAACGTTTGGTTGACTTGAATGTTGCCTTTCGCTTTACGAGCCTTTGAACATTGGGTTTTAAGCAGTGTCGGATGACTTGGTTGTACGAGTAGTGATGGTGATTTTGCATATTGAAGAAATAAGCCTTGGTTTAAGGCGTATTTTTATTCTCAATGGTTTTCTTGTTATTGGTTAGTGAGGTCTTCTTGGTGAAGTTAGTCAGAGGGAAGTAAGTTGAGGAGTGCTGCCTCTGTCGTGGAATCAAGCGGGTCGATTGGTGGTCCCATTGTCATTGAGCATCAAATTTGGCTTATGGTGGGTGATGGTCTTATCTGCACGATTGCTTGAGTAATTTAAGCTGTGTGAACTTTCTCAGCTGCTTTACTTCGGTCGTATCCTTCGGTCTCGTTCCACTTTTCTTACTGCTGGCAAAATATCTACCGCTACTTCTTACTACCAGGGAAGTTGGATGGCCCTAGCAAGATATGGAATGTTACCCGGAATCACGTCACCTGAACGCTCTATGAGTGGTTGTGGCACTCTTCACTACTACACTGTTACTTGACCCCATTTGTAATGGCAGTTCTGCTGGTCCACTATCGCCCCTCTTTCTGGTTATGTTTTAATATTACGAAATTTTTTACCATCGATGTGAATTGATGTACTGATAGTAGCTTTGCACCGCTAAGAGTGACCTATCCAGTCCATGAAGAAACAAAGGTTGCAATTCCGTGTCCTTTTTCACAATGCAATAGTCTAGGGTTGCTGGGTTTGAGTGTGATCGCCCACGTGTCGTGTGGTCGAAGGGGGATTACGGAGTCCAGGTCCACTTGTCTATTCGGTTTTGTAAAACTGGCAACACCGGTCAAGTCTGATGCTTTATCTTGTTTTGCGCACCTACAAGTTGTTCCAAAAAATAAGACACTTCTTTAGGCTAATTGTTTAATTGTAGACGAAACCCTGACGGATTGTTCATTGGTCTGGGTTGGGATTTAGTGAAATTAAGCGTAATCTCGTCTTGAGTCACCGCCTTGGCTGACTCATCTGCAACATAAGTCGCTTTTTCCCTGCGAATTGCTTTTGACAGGCTTGACATCTGCTATTGAAAATAGAGAAAGTGAGTTACGAATTGGCAATCAAATGAGAATCAACACATTCATGTGAGTGATAATTATACCCTAAAACTCCCTGTAGGACGGATTCCAGTTGGACGATTCAAAAATTTTAATTTTCAGAGATGAGTTAGATTTGTTGTTATTGGTGAATGTTTCATGTCTGGGAGACAAACATTTAAGCACTCACCATCAAAATCACATAAATTTGATCGAATCTGTGGTGCAAATCGCGTTCTATTAAACTTGTTTGTGCTTATTGTGTCTGTCCTGTCATGTGTCACCGACGTCCAGAGAGATCAGAGGAGGAGCACACTGGCACAGATCGGGTGACATTATGTTCAGCGTAGTTCTTCACCACTTCTCATTCTCTTTCTTTTCGCTCCCTTGGTTACCCCTAAATTATCACATCGTAGTCAATGCTCCAACACAACACCCGTAAAACAACTCCCACAATTTTGCCTATAATTGAAAGGAACTCTGACTACAACTTCATTTATCATTGTTCAATAACTATACTAACTCTTACCATTTTTTTTTGCTTGAGAATATCATTGCGAAAATGGAGGACTTAATCGCTATGCGTTCTTTGTCAAAAGCACAGTGGACTTAGAATGGTGCTGTGTAGCGGTTGTCCCCCATCCAACTTCAATGCTCTCCAGCCGCATCAGTACAGATTCGGTCCATTTGGCAGGGAGGTGGAGGCGGCATCATTTGTATGCCTGACCGTCACCCTCGTCCAGACGCCGTGGACACCTCTTCGATAAACTTTACAAAGGAGCTCATGTCTAGTGTTTTTTAGTTGCTAAGGCCATTGATGTAGAACAACTACTCAAAGCGGACGCCATTAATGTATTGTTTCGAAGTATCCTGGTTGTAGACTCGTTAAGCAGACATTGTACGTCGGTGAAACAAAAGGGAGAGCTGTAAGTGCCCGAGACAACAAAACTAGGAATGATGGCAATCTCCTTCATTTTTCATACTCCAAGCAAAAGACAGGGGCATCGTAATCCTTTTGTGGGGTTGTTGAACTCCTTCATCAAGACATAATCCCTCTCCCTTAAATCCCTGTCACTTTGAATAGGCTGATGTTTACACTTTGCGCTTCACAAAATTCAACCATCAACCTTTCCTTAGTAAAAAAACGTGCAGAAAGTGTGGCTCAGGTTAGCCCAAAATTTTTATAAAATTAGTTTAAGAAGTTTATACACAAGGTCTACAGATTGTATTTATTGGAATGCAAACACTTTGGAAGAAACGTATCAGGTTTTGTCTGTGACTTAATCTTTCGGCACCCAATGATCACATCAACTTCATTTGACGAGAATGAAAAGTCATAGTTGAATGGAAATTTGAGACATTAACATGCTCCATATGCCGAAATAATAGTCTACTCATATGCGTCTTTTTCTTCTCGAGGTCAGATGGAGATCTCCATGAGGGTCAGTAACCACGTATTACCCTTTGGCCAATTTTTATCACACTTCCTACTCTGTTTACATTATCGCAAGTCTTTACTGTCAACATGCAACGGGGGGCTTACTGATCATGCCTTCGGCACCATCCACACCTGACAAGTAATGTGATTCTCAAGGCCACTTTGTGCCAATTTTCACGACCTTCATCAGTAATTCAATTTTTGGTAGTTCATAAGAATTAACGAGGATGCTGATGTTTGATGTCGTGGTGTTGGCACTCTTCCGCCTTGATTCGCCTTCCGTTTTACCCTGCGGTGTGCTTTAAATTGTACAACAATGGTTGGCTGGACTTCTTCCAATCACTCCAGCAAAGTGCTCTCAGTTGAGAGTAGAAATGAAGTGCACTCGAAATGGCAAACTCGACCTCCACATTCTATCCTTCTTGGCTACATTGATTTTCTCTGTGAAAGGTTGACAGAGTTGACGTTAATTGCCCTTCATGATTGTGAGATGCTGAGCCACAGTTGACCACAATACGACTCAAATTGAATGCGCTTTTTTACGTCGGTCTAAATTTATTCTGCCACTACTTAGTTCACCCTCCTCCTTTTTATAATACTTTGTTCAGTTGATTATCTGTGTGGTTGGCAGTCACATTGATGCTCTTCTTGCTCTTGGTTGGGTGGATTGGCCTTCAAGCCGTGTTGAAGCTCCACGTCATCGTCTTCTCTCCGAGCACAGACATACAGCCATGCTTAATGCCTTCTGCTACGACAGAAGAAGTCTTGGGGCGTTAACCCGAGTCCTTTAAGATAGTCGGAATGTCACTAAATGTTGTGTTGTTTATCAAGAACTCTGTCTCCTCCCAATTAGTCATCTGGCATCAGCAAAAGTATTAATCACAATGGTTTCTTCTAACTTCCACCTTTCTAATTCGGAAAAAGTTTGACGTAAGTGAAAGCTCAACAAATTGCATCACTGCTAAACCAGCAAGGCACTCGCTAGAGGTCAATTAGTCTCCACTTTTATTCACTAAAACGCATGTCATCAATGCCGAGGACATCACAACCGATCAACTTCTCCAAGATTCCATTGCGAATTTATCGGGGATCCTTACTATAGGGAAGTTATAAAGTCAGCAATTGTTTAGAGGTGTGTTTTATGTCACTTGGTCTTAATGTGTTGCAACTTTTTCTCCAGCACGTAATAGCAATGAGGAATTTCGACAAGCAGAACAGTTGGTTTTAAAATCCCGTTAGAAAGTGGAATTTTCAAAAGATGCGAAAACAGAGTTTGTTACTATTGTTAATGATCTACTGTTTACATCTTCCAAAGATATCGACGTGTCTTCCTCCAGTTCGGTACAATAGGCGTGGTCGTCTTGACTATTTCTATCTGGTCTTACTTGCCTGGGAAATTCTTCAAAGTATCCCGAAAATTCGGTCAAATAAGTGCGCTCGTTCGGCGCAAAATACCGACGTGCAATGCTTTATTTTGGTATCACGGCCACTCAGAGGTCTGCAACGGCGCTTTGGCATGGTGGCAGGACAGTTGTACAACGTGGGTTGCTTTTCAGTTCTCCTGTAAGTCGGCTGACATTTCCACCCTCGTGCCATGTCTGCTATCGTCTGCAGGAAGGCCTTAGGGCGTTCTTGAAAGTAGCGTTGGACACTTTCCACACTTCTACACTTCCACAATTTAAAGGCGCTTTGTCGCATTACCTAATAAGTGTGATTCCAAGTCACTTGGAATTTACATTTTTTTCACACGTGATATTAACAGTAAAAATCAAACTGTGAATCCCTACTACACCGCATTTAAACTACAAATAGAGTAAATCAAGAGTAGAACGTGTAGCCTGCAAAGGCCATCAAACAGTGCCACCAAAACTCAATGCTATGCCGATACCATTAAAACACTTTTAGGTATTTTTTGTAACCTAACAAAAAAACTGGCCTTTCAGTTCAAACAACTCACCTTTGTGTGTTTCATCAACGTCGCTGACCTCATACGCATTACACTGGAATGCTATCCGTGGCTGATTTTTAGGGTCACTCAGAACATGGTCCAGCAAAATATACGATTTAGGTGAAATCAGTCAACACCTGCATGCATGCATTAAAGAATGCCATTTTAGAAGAGATCGTCCACGTTACAAGCATTCAAGCAATTTCCTCAATTCGTATTGGTAAAAGCATTTAAGGCACCTCCTTAAATGGAATGTTCTTCCCATTTAAAACTGGTGTAACGTCGCAGGACTTCTTCATAGATAGTGGAGGGCAGAGTACTTTTAACAGAATACATATTTTCAGCAAAGAAACTAAGAGGCCAAGAGGCCAGCCCGACCAGCTAAGCCATGAGCGTTGCCGATACCGACAACCAAAAAGACAAAGCATTGCAACTGTTTTATAATTACATCTAATAATGCAGACTCCTCAAGTAAGCTTATTGTTTATAGTCGCGTCATACAATAAAAATTCGGTTGTCTTTTTAATGCAAATAATATTAGGACCACTAGCATCGAATGACACCTCAACTTAATCAGAAGGACACCGTGGATGCTGATTGCATGCAGTGGCCTCCAACCTAACTTAATTGGGAGAAGCGATATTTTAAGCCTAACGATGCAAAGCGATAAAAAACTGCCTTCAAATTTAGCACTGTTAACCATCACACAGACAGATGGAATCGACGGATAGCCTCTGAAGACCGAACAAATGGTTATTAGATGTCGGTGAGTTCAAAGCTTGCTGCTGTGCGGTCTGTTTTAACCTCCACCAGTGTTCTTGAGCGTCCAAGGTTTTATGGAGGATAATTGGGTAATATGAAGAGATTACGCAAAGAGGCTGTTAGTGCCATCCAATGCGGCACTATTTAACAACCAACTTTTGTTCTGCATTACCTTTGTGCTCTTATTTGCTTCCATTGCATTGTACTAATTCTAGTAGCCCTAATGTCTCTTCGCCCACACCACCTAAGCGCTTAAACGGTCCTTTGGGATTTAGACGGAGCATCCTAGAGAATGTCAGGAATAGGACACGATTCTGTTCAATTGTTCATGAATCGCTCCCCTCCCTGGCAAGTGGTGACGTCTTTTTACCCACCAGAACAAGTTTCCCAGTTAATTACTTGTATTTGCACATAAATGGGAAGAGGAGGATCTATCAAACAGCATGGTGGTAAAAAATCTCACACTGAAGCATTGGCATTGCTTCGCGGCCATATTGTGTGAAAATCAGACGTATATCAGACAAAAAACGAGCATGCTTTAGAGTAAGAGTGAAATCACGAAGTTATATGCCATATCCATGCGGTGAGTGAATAGTTTTGAGGACGTTTCACTTCCTAAAAATTTAACTACTTTAAACAAGAAGTGGGGCAAGGATATTGGGACACCCATCCAGACCGAGTATTTTTGTTTTTACACTTTAGGTGCGCACGACTTGGTTATTTTACTGTACTTTATTCGAATTCAAATCGACCTCTTCAGCGGAAGTCAGTGGTAGGAGATGAGGGCGTTGTCTTCAAATCCTCTTATGGACATTGCTTTAGTCATTATTTATTCTCTTTTTGCCATCAAAACCTTTTCACATATATTCTTTAAAAAGTTAGTGAACTTTCACATTTTATTTTCAATTAGATCACATGTACTTCTTTTAACTTTAAAAGAATTGTAATATTTTATGAAATCACGGGATAAAATGCTGCATTTGTGCTGTATTTAAGCACAAGTGAGGCAACGGAGTTCATTTGGGCGATGTGGAAGCCGCCCTCTTTTGAGCTTTGAACAGATGTGAGCCAGTGCTGATGCATTTGTCCTCAGCTATCTCATCACTGCGTAAATAGTTGACATTGTACAACGTTCGCCTTTAATGTTGCCAAATTCAGTTTGGGGTTAGTCAACGTGTTGCCATCCGCTGGTGGTCCGATGGAGAGTCATCTATCAGAAGTTAAAAATAAAGCCTCGTTGGTAGAGCAGACGAAGACTTGCTCCATCTCCTTTTTCACTTTGATTTTAGTGAATTAAAGGGTAACGATGTTTGCGTGCTAGTAAATGCTGAACATTAAAATGGAAAAGTGATAGCGTTCCAATGAGTGTGAATTCCCTAATTTGGTCACGATGCCCTTTCGACTTCCAGTATTGCTCCGAACAAGTAGTCCTAAACAAGAAACGGAAATATTGCCCTTTGTCTCGCAAATCCTTTCGACGTCCTTGCACAAATGAAGGACAAGGAACCAAACCATCCAAGGCTGCTTTCTAATGGCAGCACAAGTGTACTTTTGAACCTTAACAGAGAATTATGAGGAAGTGATGTACGTAGAGGTGCAATCTCAATTCCGAACCATTAATCAACAAATAGCCTGATCGACAGTCATTTTGTAAAACTGATTTGCTTCATACATGACACCAAACTTAACTGACAATTCCATTGCGATGGAGAAAATCTTCTCAACTATTTAAAGGTCTTCATTTTATCAGAAATACCTTTTTCTAGCAGTATAGTGCCAAAGCATGGTGTAATTTTTGTGCATGAAGCACCTCCGAAACAAGAAATGACAAGTAAATCATAATTGAGGAAATTGTGGACAGCAAATATTCTACTGAGCATTGAGCAACTGCTGAACTTGATAATTTTATTGAGTAGGAGGATGCAGGTGCACCGAAATGAGTAATAAGTGACAATAAATGTATGCTTTATGGTAATGATGGTCGTGAATACACTTGGAGCACTGACCAAAATGGCTGGCAAAAATGGAGGTCCACCTCTATTGGACCTCATGGTTTAAAGGTTGCCTCTTCCACAAATTCGTCGGACATATACTCGAGACATCGAGCTGTGATAAGTTGTTCCACTGCATATTAGACAGATTCTCCGGAAGTAACAAGACCGCCATCGAACTTCAAGCATTAAAACCCACTTTAACTTATTTTCTCATCCCATCGCTAAACACTGTGGCTTATGGTTAATTTTGCTCTAGCCATGACTACATCATTTCACAGAGTACTGGAGGCCGCGGATACATTTAATTACTGCTTAGAGAACTAGACGTTGGACACAATAGCAGCATCAATGCACATTCTTTGCTGAAAAACCGAAGGACGGATAGAGAGGCGAGCACGGCCGGAAACGTAATACAAGACTGGAAGTAGGTTTATTAGGGTCTCATTTACAAAATAAATGATATTGATGGTGTTCTCTCTGACAGCGTGTTCAAATCTCGTACAGTGTAAGAAATCGAAATTTATGCGATGAATGTGGGAAAAGGCTGGGGAGAGAGCAAGGGGATAAGCGGACTAAGATTGGTGGTTCGGTTACATTTGTGACTCGCACTGGATTAAATTTTAACATTGAGACATGTCACCGAAAATAATGGTCGAATCGGGCAAGAATTGGAAGCGTGGAGGAGGCCGAGTAGGAAGAGGAGAAGGAACATCTAAAGTCACTTTCGAAAGACTGCTAGAGACCCACAGTTGCGTGTGTTGGGGTGTAAATTTCAGCCCTCAAAGGTAGTGAATCCAGGAGCCATCTCCAGCCATATCAGTAGCCTTGGCATAGCAATGAATGGTGTAGTTCTCGCCAAGATTATTGTCCCAGTACGTAACTCCTGAGTGCGTTTCGTAGCGTATTGCAAACTGAGCTCGATCGTTGGCCACCATAGAAGAGGGGAAGACTGCACAGAAGGAGAACCTATCGGTAGTACCGTCGTGGGAATCTTGCACATAGGAGGCAGGTATTTCAAAGAATGTTGACCAATTATCATAAGTTATTCGCACGGCGACCTTCTTTTCAAAACCCACACTCTTAACTCTGATCGTTCCAGTCAACAGACCCCTGGAAGAATCCACCCTGGCATTTTCAAGACAAACGTAGGAATTGAGAACTCGATGCATGAAGATAGGCGAAGCGCCAGGCTGAGGGAAGCATATTTGGAATTGCTTGGCACCCAATGAGCTGAAACTTTTCTCGGTGTCTAGATTGAGATCAAAAGTTGCCGAGGCGGGAATCAAGGGTGGATGGTCTGCATCTTTAACCTGCCTTACAGTAGCCAAATCAAGTCCCAAGGTATCTGCAAACCTAACAATTTTCCGGCACGGCGTTTCGTCAGGAGACCGCTCCGATTTGAGAGAACTGCTTCGCTTTGAGCGTATGGCTTTAGTGGAACTGTATGCAGTGGGACTGCGTATCCTATCCAGACTGGCTGTCTGGAGACCATCGTAATAGATATCGCAGGTCAAGGGAAGGCAAATATGGGAAGGGTCTAAAACTACTGAGGAGCAGTTGTCAACTTGATCAACAGGGGAAGGTCTTTTTGCAATGCATTTATTCACTTCAGGGTCGCAGTCTGATCCATGGGCCACCTTTTCAACTGCATCTGAAATTACCAAATCCACAAAAAAACTGGGATTCGGTGCATCAGTTGCTGTCTGCTGCGAGTGAGGTAATATCACTTCAGCTGGATCAGGCTCAGGCAAGGGGGGAGGAAGTTGCCAAGCGTAGAGTTGATTCGCCCCATGGGGTTTTCGAGTCTCAGCGGAATCTGAAAGGTTCCTGGGAATAGTGGATGCTATTACGGAAGTAGCCAAATGATTATACTCCTCGTTTGTTAAGTCCTTATTTTGCAATCTGGTGTGCAGTCTCCCGAGAATTGTGAGTGGATGGGAGCATTCTATAGCATTCGAGACTTCAGAAGATGAGCACACACTTTCGGCAGGGTAGTCGTCCTCCGCAACAACTTCCTCCTCCGTTATGGGGGGGACTTCATAAGCATGCAATTTTTCAGCAACCTGAAGCAACCTTGGTAAGTGGGCCCGCGGTGAGACGCTTGTCATCATGACAGGGTGGGCGAAAGTAATAGCGGTTGAGAAAACTCCCTCGCCTGTGATTTCTACAGGTTCCAAATGCTCCTCTGAAATGGGCTCGGAAGTTTCAAGCGTGTCATACGAGTTTCTTTGATGTTGAGATGACTCCCTAAGTAAGAGAGAAACGGCGGTTTTAGATGGTTGAGGAGCCACTGTTTGCTCGGATCTGAGATCATCACTACCCTCCTCTGTAATTGTGTGAAGAACAATACACTTGCTGGGCTCCTGATCGGTGACATTTGGCACCGATCTATTCAACTGACTAGAAGTCCCTTCAGCACAATCTTCATCACCTTTGATGGAGGAGTCGCCGTTTGAGGGTCTGTTTTTGGAGGA
Source organism: Hydatigera taeniaeformis (assembly GCA_900622495.1). Lineage (NCBI taxonomy): Eukaryota > Metazoa > Platyhelminthes > Cestoda > Cyclophyllidea > Taeniidae > Hydatigera > Hydatigera taeniaeformis. The sequence continues at coordinate 103,173 of UYWX01020333.1, read as the reverse complement.
CACAGAGCAATCACAGACGTCACCCAATGCACTTGTGAAGAGGACTTTAATCCGTGTCCAGATGAAAACGAAAAAATTGATGAAAGGTGACCTACGCCGATCTGGATTGCTGCTGGAGGCGTCGAGTTTGTTGGTGTTACTACCAATATCATCAGTGGTTTGAGATTTGAGCATTTAAGAGCTGGACTGATTTGGTTTTGGAGGGCAAAATGAGATTATGAGACAGTAAACAATGTCTTGAGAGGAGGGGTAACGAATAGGAGCAAGCGAGGGTGAACGCAGTACAGTCCTTCCAATCTGTACAGGCAAGTGTACGCGTAAATCAAAGATCAAACTTGGGCTTCGTGGGCCCTACATAGCGTTCTGAGAGGAGCTCCGCCAAACGGCTAAGAAAGTGCATTTTCTTTGTCAGCGGAAGTGCAAAATCAAGTTGGGGGCGTCTGTTTCGCTTCAAGCTGCTACGTGACTGCTGGGACCGTCCCAGCCTAATGGATTGGCTCTGCGTCCGCATCTACATGGCCATGCGTACCACTAGGTTAACCAATCGCAGAGCAGCTCATATTTCATTGGTTCTTTTTAGCCAACGGTCAAGTAAAACTAATCATGAACATGAGAAATTCGCCTTAAATGAAAGCAACAGGAAATAATGCTCGCCCTTCAAGGTCATTGCTCCAAACAGTGTGTAGTCAATTTGCGCGAATGTTGTGATGCTGTTTATTAAAATTGGTATCGAAGATAAAATGCTAAAAGCACGTCTCCAAAACACAATCTAATGGGATTTGGCAAAGCAATCCCAAAAATCATAGCAATAAAAATAAATCGTTTTACTTTGTTGTCATGGCTGAATTTTATTAAAGACTGATCGTTTTACAATAATGGCATTAATAACGGTGCAGCCAAAAATATTTGCATTGATATTTGAGAGTCTATTCGATGTTATAGGTTAATTCAAACGGTTATGTGATCTGATGCTCGTCAGTTTGCATGCAATGGGGTGCCCATTTTGTAATGCGTGTGTAGACCATCGATTGTTTGCAAGTCTCTCTTACATACGCAACGTTCGCCATACGTCTTTAACCAATCTCAACGTAATCCCACTTAGGACAGTAAATGAGCTGCTTAAACTCGAACGTAAGGGAAGTAACTGCTGAAGCGAAGACTTAGCTCAAGCGTTTGAAGCCTTATCAGTACAATAGGGATGAGAATCTCTGACAGTAACGAAATTTGCGTCTTTGAAATAAGGAATTCTATGCACAAACGCTTTTCACCGCCTATCATTATTTCTTCCGTACTTATTGCCAGAGTCCAGAAATGGCATACATAGGCCCTCCCTAATGATATACTTTCAAAAGCTAATACAAAGTGCTAAAACAGGGAGCAAAAAGGAATTTTGCGAGGGGCAAATGTACCGTTAAACATCACAGATCCCCGAGGACTAACTTTACGATTTGTTACGTGATGTAAGAACGTTTGGTTAATTGTCGGTGTTTGTTATTCTGAAAAGTATAGTTTATAACTAGGAAAAATTTAATCTTTCTAGAAAGCGGGATAATAATTTGGCAGCTGTATTGTTGAGTAATTTGTGCGCCTGTTGGATGTACGCAGCAAAGGCGAACTATTTAATGGCTACCGACCATCAGTATGCGCGACTTCCATGCCAAAGTTGCAAGTACAATTTCAGGTTTCGAAGCCTGAACCAGAAATATGGAAAACAGATGAGTACTAAAGGTGAAGTAAAACACTTTGATGGAAGATAGAAGTAGTGTTTGCCTACTGTATCATCGGGGTGAAACCCTAATAGCTAGATCTGCATGCGTGGGTATGTGTGCAACACGTATGCAGGTAAGACAAACAAACAGAAGCACAGCCAGAGGCGGTAAGAATAGCGATGGCTGAAGTGATTCGTTGCCCATTCAATCGTCACGAAGTGTGTAGACGTGACTGTAGCTGGCCTCGCCTCCCGTACGTACGCACACATAGGCAAGGCGACCTTGAATAATACCGCTGATGTCGGGGCTCCAAGGTTGTACGTTGCAAACCAACGCTGGTGCCAAATGCGTCCTCCCCACATCCCCTCGACGACCTTTAGCTTCAATTCGTTTCAATCTTACAGAGGCGGCGTATTAAAACATTTGCCGATAGAAGCAAAAGCAGCTTGTAACCCACGAATCATTTCCATCGCAGACTAACATGCGCTATCCCCTTTGCGACCATCTTTGGACACTCTCCAAAATGCACTGTAACCATTTCCCACCATTCCAGCCCCTATAGTCGCCCACCTGAAAAGGTCTCTGATGACATAGCTTTGTACTTTGAGTACGGACCTCAAACATCATATCCTAAACGAGTTCTAGTGTTCTACTATTTCTGCCAGGAGCAAGATAATATAGTGAGAATTTTTTTAGCAAATGTAGCTATGGGATGTACAGAATGGGTGCAGTGGTGCGCTGCACGTTTAAGACTTTTTCATGCACCATTAAATCCCTCATAACATAAAAAGTGGCTGTTGAATCTGATGTGATTCATACTTGTCTGCTTTACGGACAAGGATAAACTGGGTTGCAGACTGCAGAATCACATCGCCATAAAGCTTCGGGGAGGAGGAGGAGGAGGTGATGGTAGGACAACGCATGACTCGAGGCTGATTTAAATTTCATAATGTGAGTAAAGCGATGAATCAGTGGAGGACGAATGCATTAAGTTTTTTTATCATCATTTCTCCCAGAATAGGCCAGCCGTATCAAAACACCCTTGTCAAGGACAACATTTGGGTGTGTTTGGTGCAAACAGTTGGTTTACAACTGGATCATATATGAGGAGTCAAAAAAATTAATTTCAACTTTTTTTTGCATGTACTTAGCCGACTAAAACAAACGAAACTCATAAATCAAAATGTTGAGGATGCAGAAATTCGACGCATAAAAAAGTAACATGCCTTGCGGATAATCTTTGTCCTTAAGTACCGCCATGTTGGCTGAGTCAGAGCGTTCCACCTCGAGGAAAAAAGTTAGGCACTAAAGGTCATATCGAGACAGTCTCTTGGTGTTGTGCTTTTCCTCGACTAATAATTAAAGAATTTGCGTTGTGCTATTCGGGTTTGCATAAGATCTTGCGTTTAGATAATTGCCGAGGAAGGACATTTTGGAGTTCGATTCAGAGAGCAGCTGACAAACCCTCTAATTTCAGCCTGCACACCCAACCAACACAAACAGATAAAATTGACGCTTTCATTTGCAGCTTCAGTTATCCCTTGATGTATCATAAAATTAATAACCAGTTAAGTCGCCTTGATTTGTTGCATTTACTCCACATGAACATAAAAACCTTTCCAACAAAGCGATTCATTTTGGTGTATTTGGCTGTACCAGCACAGCAGGACCTGACAAACGCGCCCAAGGTGGATGCGATGCGTTGGGCTTATTCTCCCACTCTGACCGAACTTGGCACTGCACTGCGATGAACTTTGACAAGTAATAATCAAACCCTTTGATGGTGAAATGCTTGCTGGGATAGGTCAATCCCTAATAAATAAGTCTCCTTCTTCCTATTCAATGCTGACCATAAACAAACTGGTTTAATTCTCTTAGCCTTCTAAGGTGTCATAAGTTTTAGACTAGGTCAGCGAACTACATACTGCAAGTAGTAAAAGTTGCTACAGTTAATTTAAGTGTGCGCCTCCTAATTAACATACGGGAATGCGATCCGTGAGTTTGGATACGTTTAATGTCCCAGGTTTTAACGGAATGAGGTGAAGCATCACAAAGATGGGCTGTAATGACGCACGAGGCACAAGTGAAACTTGCACCTTTGGAAGTTGAATTGCAAGGTGTGACAATAAGCATCGTACAAATAAACTATTAACGCCTTAGATGATTACTAACCATCCACCACAAGAGATTGTAAGCTAAGGGCAAAAGTACAACCTTAAATCTCCCTGCCTCCAAGAGGCAAAGTATTCACTCGTTGCTATCGGTGTTACTGCGTTGACTGCTCCCTCACGCTAGGAACTATTTGCGCCTGCACTCACCCAAGATGCACGCTTTCAGAAGGCATTGTGGTTACATTATGACTTTGTTTAAATTTCAGTATAGCTTTGCATTGTCGGAACGCTTAGGCTCATGGATCAGTATTGAACAGTCAGTTCGAGAATCGGAATATGCAGCCTGAAGCTCTGGTAAAGGTGGATTTGTATGAAATGGGTGAACAAAGGAGAAGCAGCATTTGTCAATGTTAAGAAATAAAAGTTCAGAGCCATGGCTGTTGGTCTTTCCCTGGAACCCTGATGGCAAAGGCCTTAAAAGCCTGTGCTCTGACTTTAAAGAAGACAAGGCTTTCACCAACCGCCCTATCTGAGGTCTTGCATGAATATTGCTGCCTGTTGGATCAGAACACCTGGAAAACAGCAAGAATTGCTGCAAACGCAGGAAATTAAAAGTTCACACAGAAGCCGTGAAGATTTAACCATCATATTCTATGTTCATTTGCTTCACAAAAAGTGAAAGATGGAGTTGAGTGTAAACGTTCTACGCCTGCCCACGTTAATAGCCGGAAGCAGCAAAAATGTCTCCACCAAAAGCCTTACACGTCAATATGCAGTAATGCGGATTTAATCCATCATACTTTTGGAATCTCAAATGCCATCCCTACTGAGATCATCCGTTTGCGGTCTCATTTATCGAGGTTTAGCTTTCAAGCATTTCCAAAAAACTAAACAGCAAACAAAAGAGTAACGTATTAGCAGTGCCAATGAGTCGTTGTTTTGAACCACCAACCAGAGCAGGTGTGAAAAAAAAACGTCAAACGAAAATAGGCGTTAGGAGGCTCTAGAAGAGATGCATTGATAGGATGTTTCAAGAAGAACTTTACAAAGCATAATTAAAGTAAGAAAATCAGGAGGGGAATCACTCCGAACCTAGGCTGTGGAAGATGTGAATGGAGAAGCATGTTCCGGAGAGTCTTGATCCACTTCTCGGTGCGTTTGAAGCCGTTGAGTATCATAGCCTGGCATAGTTGCCAGCATTCTTGCAGCCTCCGTCAAAGTTGTCTGAAATGGCGCATACAAGAATGAATTTTGGATGGAACGATGACGTAGCAGGAGTCGCCCGATTATATTTCACCGAATAAAGTTGAAATTTTATTTGCACAGTAAATCGCATTAAAGCCTTATTTTAAGAGATCCTTTAAGCTAAAGTCACTGATAGTTTATGAAGGTATGCTATCGTAAATCATAGAGGTAATCTGGAATTGAAAATATCAACTTGCATCAGCGGAAAGAAGCGTGTTTAGCCTTAGTGAGCCTTACAAATGACGTGGTGCGCTCAACTATAAATATGCTTTATTTCTAGTTAAGTGGAAACAGGTGATGGTAAATGAAATGCAAAGACGCAGATTTTTATAACAAACCTGTGCAGAAGACGTTCTCTTTAGAGCCCATGAATCATCCTCAATACTGCCCGACTTTTTCATTGGTTTGCCCGTCTCTAGAAGGACATAAATACAAGCGATTTTAAGCTCGAAACGGTCCCAAGAAACACAGTTCACAAAAGTGATTAATTAGCCCATAAGAGATTGTGAAGACCAGTGAAATGAAGTGGTTCGTGAAGCAGATGCTACTAATTTATGATCTGCAGATTTGCCCACGATAGTCTTCTCAGTTGCTTTGCAGAGGGTGGTGAGCACACACTGTACGATAGCATAATATGGAAAACGATCACCAGAGGAGTCTTTAGAAGGAATGCACCAAGAGAGCTGCAATGGCCACTGAAAAACTTCCTTGTGTTGCATGCGGTAAAAACCTGCTTCAGTCGGTAGGATCGCGTTTTTCCTTACAAATCCGAATAAACTTTGACTTACATAATCGTATCCAGGCGAATCTTCTTTCTATTCAGTTTTAAGTAAATTCAAGGTAGACAAAAAGTGTTACCATGTTCATTCGCTCCAGTCTTGTTGAAATGTGATTTGAAGCAATCAAGTTTGATGGAAGAGATTAGACGTGGAGACAACTTCCGTGAAACGACTTAAGAGGTGACCTCATTCAAACATGTTTAAAAATGATGAAAAGAAGCTTAGATCTCAAAGCAATTGACACGTCAGCAGAATTGTACATGAGTGAATTCAATGACACCTCTGCATTTTGTCAGTTGAAATGACATTCCAAGCCTCCTCAGAATTATTTTCAATCTCCGTGTTTTTATCGAAACACACAAAGCACTTTTTCGCAGTGACCTTGGGGAAAAAAATTGCCTACGTGATAGAGGGAGGAATCGTGCTAGAGGTCGAGCATCAATATATCATAAACAAATGTTATTCAAACACTGTTTAGGTCCACCTACCATCCAACACATACTCCATATCAGACAGTATTTTTGCAACTAAAGATAAACAAAGGAAATTTGGTACAGCTATTGACAGAGGAGGAGCTAGTGACTAAAAGTAGGTTTAAAATGGTTAAATGTTAAAATGTTCAACCAAAACTAAGTTGTTTATGTTCGCTTCCATAGCTCCAAAGATTTGGGCGTCTCGAGTGTATGTGCTTGTAATTCCAGTGACAGAGGTGTTCGCAGTATACAAGAGACAACCCATGAAAAGTCGTCAAACAACAGAAGCTGTAGAAGCGAGGGTGTGGTACTAACGAGTGCTAAAAAGACCAAATTGAAAATTACTGCAAAAGTTGGAAACTTGTAGTAAATTACTAGAACCAACAATTTTCGATGTAATGGAGAACAAGTGAGAAGTGACTGCTAACATAGCTGTATGATTGATAGTTGCCTGCAAACCTTCGCATCGCATTTATCATTACGGAAAGGGGTGTAATCAGTGTAAGACAAATCCAAACGCACGTCCAGAAGTAGTGGTTCCACTAAAGGTGCCGGAACGGAATCTCCCAGCAGCAGTGGTGGCAGGGCTTGTCGAATCAAGGTGTTCAGTGTGTCGCCCCAGAGGGGCGGTACGGCTGAAACTGGCGTTAGCAGCGGCGGTGGCAGCATCAGAGGCCTCGAGAAGAGACTGCAGCCACTCGACTGCAGGACCCCAGAGCTGCGGAAAGTGTGAGAGGCCCTCTACCACTGCATTGTTCTCCGCTGCTAGCTCCACCAGAAACTTCATACACTGATAGGCGCGACGCGAATCAAAAGTGCTACCACTTTCAGCGCCACTCTCGCCAGTGAGGAGGACTGCCAACGCAACAAGGATGTTCTAGGGTATTTGACTCAAAAGTTGTGAGATTTAAGTCAAGACATGAGCGTTTCTCAGGTTCCAGAGAATGAGACGTCCCAAGTGAATTAACTGTTTCTTTAATTAGTAACTTCAATGCCTATAGGAAACAGTTTACTAGATCGATTGCAAAACAACTAAACCATTGACATTTTGGTCATTTCCGTTTTCGGTAGTGGTGGCCCAAATAAGCATTTCCTTTTACATTTTGCCTTAAACACAAAGTAATGACAAACGGTGTTGAATTTAGTGAAATTCTCCGAATTCTCATGAACAATTAAAAGTCTACTTAAGCACAAGTTATGACTAACATGAAGATTCGGAAATTAACCATGACTATATTTAGACGTGGTAACTCAAGGCGAAGGAAGAAACGAAGGAATCGTATCAGGGTGATCAAGAGGAACTCTGCATCTCGGGAAATTCGGCCATAGTTATGCAAAAATAATGAGTGTCTTTTTTTTCACTCTCTATTTCGGTGACGGACAATTTGAGGGTTTCCCCATTGTGCCTCCATTGTGTTTATTGAAAGCACCACGCATGCTTTTGCCTACCCATGATTTAGGCCGAGAGAATCAGAATGCAAATATAAAATGCCTAATTAGGCGCGCAGCACAGGGATACAGGCTAGAAATGCAGTGGATGTAATGATTGCATTCGCTTTAGGTGAGGTAATTCAGGGAAAAATTTTACCCATGGGGAAAATAGCATAAACCATCGCTCACACTGGCTGCAGGATCAGACAACATTAGCTACTGGAAAGAGGTCACCTACGAAACAGACAAATCCAGTCAGCATTAATGGCATGAATTATTGGGATACCAGTTGGAAACTTCTGTACTATTGCTTACGGAAACAAAGATGTTTGACGTTCATAACGTGACAAAAATACATTAATGTTAGCGAGGGTGAATGGATTCTGTCGTAGTTTGCTCCAACCAAACAGTGAATAATCTTATTCCGATTAGAAACAACTCCACTTAATGCATTCTTGGAAAAAGTACAAATTCACATTAATTAGTTTCATTAGCAAGACCCTAAGTAAACCTGTCAACTCCCTGCAATGAAGGTGAATTGGGCCAGTGCTAGCCATTGCTTATCACATGCGAGATGTCCAGAAAACACCCCGCAAACGCCAGAGGATGGAGGAACAACTAATTGTACAGTCATTAAAATCTCATACTTAATTACAGTCAAGTCATTTTAGGCTAATTTCAGACACAATGAAAACTCCTGAATTCAAAGAACTCCTTACGCATCTTGCCACTTTAAGTAAACGTAGCCCAAAGATCTACAATAAGGAAAACCATTTTGAGACCAAATAGTTGTAGAGAACTTATGGAGGTAATGCTTAGTGTACCTGCACCAAAGTGCTCACTGAAGCTAAATGTGAATGCAAAGTCCGCCACAGTTATTGACATCTGTAAAACAACCTACTAAGAAGACCAGGATGTGCAAAATCCGGCGGTGGTGGATAGCGCGAAGACTCCTGTCCATCAGTGGCACCACAGACGCCCTCGCAGCCATCGGTATCCCCAGTGGCAACACCTCCAAATATAGCCTCGCTATCCGTTCTGATGGACTGAAAATTCGGTCGCAGATGCCATGCGGGGCCTCGGAGACCGCAGAGTACCGCGAGCACTCGCGCCGACTGCAACTCGTCCTTTACACGCAGGAGTTGTTTAGTGAGGTCAAAGTAGTGACGCAGTTCTACCAGAGGCCTCGTAACTATCAGTGATAGCAGCTAAAAAGATAGCAATTCCGACAATACTCCTCTGTTATCGTCAAGAGCTATCCCTGCAGATTGGATGCATAAATATTTACCTATTTAGTAGTATCAAGTTTAAATGCCTCCTTAAACACTTGCATTTGGGATACCTTGGAGAAAACGAGTCATGCTACCAGAAAGGAAAGTTTGTTCTAGCGATTGGTACTAAAACATGAGACGTGACTTCGGTACGGATGGCAGAGTCACAAAGAATCGGCATTGCAAAATTTTATGTTTGTTCACACGCAAGAAGGGTGAGACACGTTGTGATTCAGTCCCAGTTCTGCTACCGATTCTAGGGGGATGGGTCTCTGGTAGGTGTAAGGAGAAGGACTTCCACATTTGATTTAACTATCACTATTGGGTGGTGGGAGTGGTTTCTTCATTTGACTTGGCACCAAATTTCCTATTTACAACTACCCGCACCTATAAGGTAATATGACTCGCTTAAGGACCAAAACCATGGTTGAGTCATTATTTGAGCTGCAGAAAGGTATATATTAAGTAAAGACTTTGATACGCATCCTTCTGAAACGTGTAAGTGAATACCAATTCCTCTCTCTTTCACCTTGGCACATGCAACAGTATTTAATAGTTTTAGCTTTCCAGCAGCGAACTTCAAAATTCAAGCATCATTCTCCTGTAATTGCCGTCCATAGTTGCCATAGTTGCAAAAAATAGCTATGAATTATGCAAATCATTACTCTTTCGGCATAAAGTGGTGGAAGTACAAAACTGATAGAGCAGTGTCGGTTTTTGACTGAGGGAGTAATTGGGGAGGTGTACTTTGTATCAAGTTCTTCAACCGCCAAGTGAGTGTAGAAGAAATACAAATGCCCACATTCGCATAAAGGCGCGTTGCATCACTCTGTGGTAAGAGCAGCAGACGAGAAACGCCTCATTTTAAAAGCTGGTTTTAAGTAAATGAGAAGAATAACTCCTCTGACCTACCGATTGGAAGAGTACAACTGGTTGAGGTTTGTGGAGTACAACAGTTTCAAGAGGACTCAACAGTTGTCCTCTAAGTTCACTCAACGACGATCTATACTTGTTATTTAAAACTGAAGAGGTTTCCCAACATTGAAGGACACTTAAAAGTGCTTAAAGCACAAGCATATTAAACATAATTGAAGTAAGTATGCAAACGACTTAGCCAAGGTTAAATAAGCGATGAAATAAGTGTACATACTGTAAACTGGCACTTCGCGGTTTACTGTTACAGGCAAACGGAAAGCTACCATGTTGAGTCAAATAGCTCTCTATTGAAGAGCCGCAGCTTAGAGGTCCCTGTGAACAGTTCACTACCAAGCTTAACGCACCAGGGAAATGAAAGCAGCAGACGGTATCCACCAGGATTGAGTGAGATGGATGAGCACATCGATCATGGTATCACGAAGTGACGGTTCTTCTGATACTCCGGTCAAAGAGTTTCGATGAGTGGGGGTCTGGTTTGTGTCAGCCTTGCTGCTGTTTACACTGCCTATGACACTACTCTGTTGCTGCAGATGTGGTTGCTGCTGTTCATACTGGCGTTGTGGCGGTGACGGAGTGTGCGGATTCTCCACGTAGGTTCGAATTACCGCTTCGACTAGTAGAAACATGCCAACGTAACGGAGACGTGTTGGCAAATCGTTGGCAGAAGCCTGAGAAAGAGCGTCGCTGGAGGTGGCAAGACTGGAGAAACCGAGCCATCTTGCTGTCTCTGGTCGTGGGAAGAGACTGAGTCGGGAGGGGTGGGAAATCGCCGGTGGAAGAGCTGATGCAGTCAGAGTTGGAGCAAAATTTCAACAAGATGCAAAGAAATATAATATAAATATAAAATAATTTTTGTAATGCACAGCACCTCAATCTCTTTCATGCCATTTGCCTCTTAATGTGCTGGCTGTCGGCTCCCGGTAGATATCCAACATGGTTTCGATATTTATTGGTTTTAAACGAATGCCTACCTTTGATGTAACCAGCTCTTCATAAATAAAGTGGCCTGAGGCAGTCCGCTCGGTTGTAAAAAATCGAGTGAAAACTTTGCAATTATCAAAGAGTAAACAAAACCGACCTGTGTCAAGTGTAGCCTATCCGCATGAAAAGATCACTCGTCCTCTGTGCGTAAAGGGTGGAATTTACCGGAATTGCACTCCCCAGCTAAATGCTTTTTGTACATTGGGATATGGTCCTTTTCTCCGGGGAGACAAAAAAATTTGCTCAGGGGAAATTTCTGGACGATCAGTTGGCATTTAAAGGCGTACGTATGTCACAGTGTTTTTTTAAACTCGTTTTAAGGGGATGATAGATTTGCTTGTATGGACTGTGATGCAATGCTTCCAAACACCATCGCCATTAATGGAAGTAATGCCAAGTGGAGAACTTACGGTGATTGCGGAACTGGTCAAAATTCGACTGAAGAAGCATATGGGCAAGGAGGAGGTAGTAGTTACCCAACTCCTTGCTCTGACTAGCAGTCCAGTTGCGTAAAAGACTTGCCTATAGTAAATTAAAGCAAATGAGAGCAGTGAAATGTTATGTCATCGTTCGGACAGTGGATTGTTGTGAACTGAAATAACTGTCAACAAAAATTGCTAATGAGAGCAACTTTGACCCCAACCTGTTCCACTTTGTACAATCAGAGTGAACGACTAAATTGACTGTTTTGGAAAGAAAATGGTCTGTGATGTTTTTTTTTTGCTTTCCTGTCTAACGTAAAACCCTATCTTCCTCACTCGTTGCTTCGCGCGTCATGCACGCAAATTCCTTCGAAGCAAAGATTTGGCACAAAAATCACCGCTTAAAAAGCCTAGAAATAAACAGTAAATTGCTCATATAAGGCATCTTTGCATTTCATCACAAGCTTTATTAAAGGCTCGTTAAATCAAAATGCAACATGGCGTCCATCTACATTGTTCAGGATTGCCCTGTTTTTTTTTTATTAAGTGGACGCGTCTCCAGTTGATGCTTGGTTTGTAGATTTTTCACACAATCTGATCAAACTAATGGAGTGTGAGTTGAACATACCAAGAAAGAAAAGGTGGTGCTAAAATAATCCCATTCTAACTGTCCAAAGTTTTCTTTAGAGGAAGTAAGCAAATAATTGTTGGAAGATAGGATTACTTATGAAGTATGCAGTAGGCCATATGCCTTCGTCGAATTGCAAGGCTCCCTAAGGCCCCGGATTCAGCATTACTGCCCTATTGCACAACAAAACCGTGTATTCTGTCTCCTTTCGGCCTTGGAGAGATCTCCTATGTTGAGAGACATCCCTCAGGATTTCTACTGCTAGACGATGCATGCAGGCGCATCGGAAGAAGGTCATCTATTGCTGACCAGGAGTGGAAGTGACATTTAAAAAAAAAACGCTTGAAGATATCAACTAGGTGAACACGCAGCATTTTCTTTCCAGCTCCACTTATTGGGGGGAAGCCAAATGGACATATGTTTCGGCACCAGTAAATGGTGACAGTGCAAGGGAGGAACAGAAGCAAAATCCTACCCAAACAATACTACTTTGACTCCTGCCTTCCACCAGACGATTCTATGGTTTCGATAATGTTCATAGAACTAACGTTATACATGTGAGATTCCTTCTAAATTCGTTTCCCTTAAATGCTATTCCCACAGAAGTCGAAACTTCATACTCAGTTGAATGGCCAAGAGGAGGTAATGGACTTGCGGTGATGCACCTCAGGTCCACTCGAACCCAACAATTTGGATAACTGGTTTGAGAGTGATTATCTTAAAGCATGAGTATTGCGATGGGTAACGAGGACAGCAGACCAAGGGGCAACGCTCAAAAAGAGAGAGAATTTACATAAACTTTGGCTGGCTTCCATGTGTTCTGCTTTCAATGAGTTTTAGAGCCCCGCTTTTATAGTTCCACTGAATAGTATGACGTTCAGGAGTTTCCAACAGCTCTCAATCCTGCCTTTTTGTCGATTAATATTCTTTCCTCGCGTCATGACTTCTTTCACCTTTAAGGAATCTTGGGAATGCTACAAATATTCTATCAAAGTCTCCACCGCAGAAATGTTACGAATAAATTTATACTTTACACTATCCTTCGTACTTAACTCCAACGCTCGACCTGCCTTTAAACACCCACTGCAACGGAGAGGAGAGATTGGCTTATTGACGAAAAAAGGCTACTAGTTCCAAGCCTACAAAAAGTTTAGTGTTTTGTCCTTGAAAGAAGAAAAAGTTGTCAGGGAATTTGCATAACCTTCTTCGAAGGTGAAGTACACGTTTTGAACAACTATTCACCTTGATGGAATGCCTCGATAGTAAGACACAAGGTGGAGCGTGGTAAGTTACGGAATTGTTTAACTTTAAGGCAAAATCGAGTAAAAGACGTAAAAAGCTGGAAATCATGCATCCGTCGATCGCTTTGTCCAACACATGGACCCAGAATTTCATACCATGACGAATGTGTCTATTGAAGCGTTATCTTACCCACATTTTTAGCTAAAAACCTCAAACATTAGGAGCAGTACATCGTCTTGCTCGTGCACAACTGCCTTGACTTTGTCTAATGAAAAGCACTGATGGTAATACAAAAACACTACTGTTACTTGCCTTTGTCATCTTTTTCGGTTCTCTGAGATTTCAAAATAAGATCTCATCACCGATCACGTGAGCTCATTGAAGCAGCTACTGAGAAAGGGCGCAAAATGTAAGAGGTTGACAAAGGAACGTACCCAAGTAGGGAAACCAGCATCTTTCTGAGGCGTAACAATAGAAGGCACAACAAAGGAAACGTTCCGGCTAGGCACAGACAGGGGCGGCGAGAGAGCCCCTGTATCAATTGATAGCGTCTCCTCACGATCGGCATCCTCCCCCACGAGGAAACTCAACAAACGTCGAGTGCCACTACGATTACTCAGATGAACGCTGGCATGGGGACAGGTTTCTACGTAGCCCAACAGAAGACCAAAGTATGAGGCGCAGTGCTGGGCGTATTGAGGCACCTCCAACGGGAGCAAGTCGAGCAAGTAATCCACCAGGATGTTGAGCGATACATCAAGCTAGAGGGTAGCAAATCAGAAGCCAGTGAAGCATGCTTTTAATGAGGTACTGTATGGGTTGTGTGATGATATAATCTTTTGTCTAGCAAAAAGGCTTTAAGCATGTAGAGACATCCAGTTCTTTCAGGGGGAAATCGACCACTTCATGTGGTTAAAAAAACAATAAACAGGCTTTTTTTCATCATCACAGCATCCAGCATCTATTTCAAGTATTCCAATCCTTTCTAATCAGTTTAAAGTACACGATTCAGTGCACCCAGCCACCATAAAGGGACGAAGAGCGCTTGTCAAGTATTCACGACGTTCAAACTCAAACACAAAACTTGAAGTCCCACATACATACAAAGGTAGTGCAGTGCACTGTGACGTATTAAAATGTGACATTGAGAATTTAAAATACATATAATGCATATTGTGTGGTAAAATGTTAAGAGATTCAAACGAGGCTGCAAAGTTGGGTTCAGTGACAGTGTTTCCATGCCTTCAAAGTTTAATGGAACCATTTACTGGCAGTTTCAAGTGCTTTTTAACTCTCCATTCACCCAAAAAAATTTAATTTTTAAACTGTCAAAACAATTGAGTTTTCTCGAGTTTATGCTTTGCATTTTCTTTTATCCCGCTTTTGAGAATCCACAAAACTCTACATTCAATGACGCTTTGCTGTTGGAACATGCTTTACTCAAAAATGAACTGAGAATAAAACAAGTGGTATGGCTTAATATGATTTTGCCCCAGAAACAAAAGTGTACTTTCACTAGACGGCTTCCATTCCTCTTTAACCGCATAGCTAGTGCAAAACAACTTCATTGCTTAGCCGTAAGGTGGGCACGGAGGCAGAAAAGTGGCACTTTTAGGTACCACTTCGTACTTTCCAGCAAGCAAAGCTCATGGCCACACTGACATCCCAGTGGCTGTGCGATGGGGACCGCAGCATCACTAACGCCGGGCGAACGCACAAAATGGTGGGAGCTGGGCATGCAATTGAAAAAGTAGAAAAGGGAACAGTTTAATCACTCCAAAGGGTCGTTGAGAGGGTGGCACTGTCACGGAAGAACGCAATTTCATGTAGCTCGAAGCTATCAAACCTCCACATTTGATACATTTCACAGTTATGAGCCCATGACTCCACGTTTTTTCACAAATCAGGTGTACCACATCATCGCCTTCCAGAATTTTCGATGCTATCAGTACATCATGCAGGCGTAAACGGATCCTTTCAATCAACTGCAATGCGATAGATTAACAACTATCAGTAGCTATTACACGTGGGTGGGTTCAAAAGTTCAAACAAATTCGCATTTTAAACGCTGAAATAAACAACTACATTAAATTCCAAAAAACATTACTAGTTGTTAGTTGGTAAATGCAGTGGTGCTACCAAAATGACTCTTTTCAAAACAAAAAAAAAACAAATATTTGACTATCTACACGGTTCTGCAGACTAAAGCCTCACTAAAAAGCGAGAGAAAGACAAAATACCTCCAAGTGATTTCAACCTCCTACACAATGTAAATCATAGTCCCAGCAATGTGGAGCAAAGCATCTCACGAAACGTAAACTTCCATTTGCACGATTTTGCTTTCGGTGCTTTTTAAACCACTATGTGTACTTTAGTAACTACAACCACCGGATTAGTGTAACTGTGAAATGGCCTTAGGATGACCCCCCGTAATTCATGTAAGGAATGAGAATTCCGGGAAACCTTAGAATGCAAGTAAAGCACACAACAAATTAACCGCTTAAACATCTTCCCTCTGAAGCCGAAGCATTGGTTTCAATATGCCCTGCCATTTGGGTGTTACCTCTTCATTGTAAACTAGACGGCTATAGTTTCGCACCGACCACATTCCTTCTCGGCCAACTTCTTACACGGTTATGGTCCTCGAAGTTGGGGAAGAACATACGAACGTCGTAGTCGTGCTACTTACGGCTATTTTTGACATAAAAGCCGCAATCCCCGAGAAAACATTATTAGAGTTAAGACAGAGGAGTGAATCCAGCTGAGAGGGTTTAGTTAAAACCAGGAAGGAGGAAGGAAAATAGTTGGACAATACTTTTGACAGAATCAATCAGATCTTCTCAAGTGCAGTGCTGAAATCCACTTTACAAAAGATTAATCACATCAAATGAGCATCAACAAACAGTGAGCATAAGAAGTGAGTTAAAAAAAAAACAAATTTTTTTTGAGCATTTGACATTTGGATCTGCAAAACTACCAAAGTTAAACCAAAACTCAAACTATAAGGAATTTTCTCCTGCTTTCCCATCCAATAAGGGGAAGGCTTCCACACAACGGTTTTGAAGAGCAAGAGTCTATCGAACAGACCAGTCAGTAATGGAGCAGTGGATGAATTATCACAGGCACTTACGAAATAATTGATAAAATCTACATAAAAATACTGAAAAAGGCCTCATACAGAGAGTCTGTAAAAGAGGAAAATGGTAGGATTGTGATAGGGTGGACTGAAATTTTCATTTTTCTGTCGACACGCTTACCAAGAAAACAATTGCAAAGAGCTTAATTTATTCCATATTTATTTGGTTAGTGATCCTTCGATCAAACATTCTCAAGCATCCATTACCGCCTATCACTCAATAGAGATTAAAGGCCAAACTCTAGAAATATGGGCCAGAAAACAGATTCTTCCTTCATGATAAGTAAGGTCTAACAATCATTTAAATACTTCAGGAGTGGTAGCTTAAGGACTGAAGTGACAATTAGCATGAAACTTAACGGGAGAAAACTTACAATGCTTGCATCCTTTGAGGCGTAGAAGGTGCTCAGAACGACTCCAACAACCCGAGCTGTCTGATGACGAAGAAGTGGTTTCGGGCAAGCCAACATATAATTACTACAAAGGCAAGAAACATAGTTTTCACATCTAGCAACCAATAACACATAAGCGAATGAGACGTTTCAGCAAATACTTACATCGGAGCTAACAAAGATGGGCCAAAAAAATCAAATAAAGTATTTAAAGAGCCACTGTGATCGACTACTCAAATAAAATGAGTACCTTGTATTTGAAGTGACCGATTTAAAGTGAACCTACAGCATGGGTCTTGTTGGTGAACGAACGAGGAAACCAAGGGACCATGAGATAGTCTGAGCATTAGTCGTCATAAGAGAGAGCAGCATCTCCATCCAATGAGTGTCAAGTTTGGCGCCAGCCTCTTGTAGACTGGCCTGTTCGGAGGCTGAAGTCTGGTGAGGATGAGTCTCTCTGCCATTTCGTGGCGGAGGCGCACACAATCCCAAGAGGCGCTTACAAAGGTCCGGTGAGATTGACACCTTCACCGAGGCGTGCAGAGGGAGGTAGGTGGTGAAGAGGAAATTCGCTACTAGCTGACAACCCAGCACTGCGCGACCCGGCTCAAACTGCAGCGCTGTAGTGTCCGCCTTCATATAAAACGGGCCCAAAAGCACTTGATTGCTACTAATTTTTTCAATGAATATTTCATAGTACAGTAGCATTTAGATCCTCCATTGATAAGAGACAGTGGAGCTCGTAATTATTTGTTGACTTCCTGAAATAATATTATATTGTGATTGAGTTGCAAGAAAGTGTAAGAGCCTAATCTTTAACTTTACATGCTACAAACGGCTACTTTTTAAAAGGGGCTAAACACTCACCAATACGCCCTGAGCAAGGTTATAAACGAAATTGGCATAGTCTGGCGAGAAGATACTCTGGTCTCGTAGGAAAGCGAGGTTGCGCCGCCTGATGCGGTGAAGCATTTCGTCCGCAGGTGAGCTGGCAGTCGCTTTATTTGATGTGGGTTGCTCTGCCGTTGCCGAGTCGCTTGCTGACGCTTCACGTGGCACGGTTTCTCCATTCCAGGATTCGTGACGAACGCCAATTCCAATTCCACTGCTGCCTACAGAGGCGGTTAGACCAACGAGGCAGGTGGAAGAAGGCTGAGTGCCCGCCAATGGCGAAACTCTGAGGAGACTGGAAGTGAGGGCCAGAGAGAGCCGCTGTTGACGGGTAGCGGAAGCTGTACTTGCTGAAGATCCAGTAAATGGGAGACGAGAGAACGGTATAGAGCGACGACTACCTCGTGCTTCGTCCACTGAAAACCTGGGTTTGTAGAAGCGTCCTTCGTCAACTTAAAAATAAATAACAAAGACTTGTAGATTGTTGGGTAGGATTCCTTTTACTTTTGGACACGATATTGGTACCGATTGAGAAGTGTGATTGCTATCGTAGACATTTGATCAGGTCAAATTGGGCCAATATTACCTATCCTGTGAAAAGTTCCTTATGAAGCATAATATTTTGGCCTAAAAAAAGGCCTTCTAGAGTTCTGACTAGCACAATAGGTCAGAAAAACCCTTTCTCAAATATTTCTCTTCAAGAAATCAAATACGATAGACGACATGCTCTGGTACATGAAATCAAATGCATGAGACTCAAACATAAGTTTGTGAACAACTGGTATGACTGTTTCAAATCGTTATACAACTTTTCCAAAACACTGCAGGACAGATTTTAGAAATTCATAAATATTTAAAAGATGCATAGCATTATATTACGCAACATACAAAATGATTGGCTGAGGTTAGCATTCTACGAAGGAAATGGTTAAGGCAAGCCATTTCCGTAGGAGGCAGTAGAATCGCAGCAAGTGTAGCACAGCAAAAAAAAAACACATTTCCATTTCATTCCTCTCAATCATAACGTGGACAAAGAAGTGAACGTGGAGAAATGAACCAGAGGTTGATCGAAATTAATTTGCTTTGCGATGTAATCAAATTACTTGGGAAGAAGGTGAAAAAAAAAGAATGCGAGGAGAATTTCACAAACAAAATCTCTACCTAACTATTTTAAACAAAGGCTAAAAAGGGAAGGAAGAAGTCCAATACATATGCACACTTTGCATTAACCAAAAAACCTAAAAATAACACGGATTTTGGTTGGTACTGCAATGAGATTCGACAAAATTCAATGCTTGGATCGCTTGTTTAGCTGTTCGTTTTAGTTTAAAGACTAAAAAAGGCTCCACTCCCGGGAGGGGAGAGGTGGTAAAACGCCTGAGAGAATGCTAGTAGCCCTCCGGCTCCTGCTCTAACATGATGTCTCCTCCCGTCTTTGGGGGAGACTCGGAGTGGTAACAGTAGCGAAGATGCAAAGCGAATATGATCGTAAACGGCAAACGTCTTAAATTCTACCGACGATGTCTACATGGTGACGTGGCAGAATTACTTTAATCTCCGACGGCTGCGCCAATTCCTATATAATCCAGAAACGCTACTAACAAGACAAACCACTTTCAAACGTTATTCTTGAAGGTCTCTAAGATATCTGTTAAGTAAACGAGCGATGTTTTCTCCACCACACTGCCAGTCAAACAGAGCCCAAATAAAAAAGACGTTGTCAAATATTTACTCAACTGGAAACAGGGTTGATGAGCGACGAGTTCGCCCTGTGAGTGCTTTCTTGTATCGCCGACGTGGAAATTGACCAAGAGTAGGGGGCAACGCCCATTTGTTAAGATGGACAATTAAAGTTTCACTGGGCTTTATGGTCTCTGGATCATACCAATGGTTCCTGCCACTATAAAGTACAACTTATTCAAACCTTTGGTGCTTTGATGAAACGAATAGTCCTCCTAAAGGTACTGTATCCTATCGAGGTCTAGAATTTTACGCCTATTGTTAGGATTTATCCATTGTAATGGGCAAGGTGATTTGTACATCATATCTAAGAGCTCCCCGTGTAAGCCTATCACACTGTTAAGGAGACTTACATGTGGAAAAGAAGTGCGACTTCTCGACACTAAGTGAGCTGTGCCTATTTCGACGCATGTTCAAGGTACTGACTGGTCGCAATTTTCCAGAGGAATCTGATGTGCGTCGCGAACGAGTGGTGTCAACAGGTTGCACGCCAACACTCGCATTGGACGATACACGTTGGTAGAAAAGGAGGTATGCACTGTAATTGCGCGTCCGCTTCTCCGGCGGCCGCCCTACATTCCCAAAAAAGCATCTCTTAATAGGTAATCCAAGTGTAAAGGAAGTGTCATTCTGTCTTCGTTAAACCACCACCGAAGCTGAGTGTGAGAGAAAACGGTACAAATTTTATTCAAATCCGCAACTCTAAGCTCTGCAACCTGGTTGCCGAAGTGAAGAGGGTGCGACACAATTAATACGAAGACGTGACATTCCACTCGTAATGTGGCATGTGAGCAGATAATAGCCAAGACAGGAGACTGACACATCCAAGTTTTATCCTTAAATTCCCAAGTGAATCGGCAAAAGATATTTTGCTCTAATCCGACTCAGGTCCACATTTGAGGGCGTTACAGTCAGCGCACGGCATAACCGTAAGCCACCGGCAACGCCGGTTTGACTTTGTTTTTAGTGATCTCGGTCTGTTTATTTAAGGCGTCTAAGTGTGCCTTTGCGTTGTGATCAATTCTGAGAATCAAATAATTCTGCTGCTTTACAAAATAGGTTGCAACAGTTGTTTTATGCGCAGTTACCATGAGAAGGACAAAAAAGGCAAAAGTTTCAAATTAAAATATTTTTCTGAATAATTTTTTACAAACAATCTATAAAACACAAATTGGAACTCAAATTTCCTCAAGATTCGCATTTTTATAAGCTAAAGGTTCATTTGTCTTACTCCTGTTTTGGTTTTTAATCCCTATTTTCAGAAGTGAGGAGGGAGTAATTGGAATTCATACATGAAGACAGGGGCCATTCAAGAGCATAAGAAATTTTATCCAGCCGATTTTTTTTGCTGTAGCATTCCAACTTAGTTTTGTTGAGACTAACAACGCCTTCCTTAGGTAGTCAAATTAGCAAAAGTTCTGTTAAATTCGCCCTAAGAATAAGCCTTGGAGAGGATTTGTGCAGCTGTTAAACGCTTACGCAGTCTAAAAGAACTGCCAATCTACCTGGGACTTCAGCCAAGTAAGTTCCACCGAAGCATTCCTGTTGCAGAAACTCATCAGTCATTTCCACCTCCTCGATGTGGGTGTCGTTGAACTTCAACCACCGTTCGGGTGGGTTAACATCAGCAGATGCCGAGTAGTCTTCAGTGCCCTGTGTCAGCGTGTCAGCTGCACCAGAATAAAAAAAAACAGGCAAAATCTTGGGCAGCCAAAAGGTAGGATAACTTGAAGCTTTTCAGAAGGTTCACAATTTTGCCAATCTGAACAGCTTTTGATGGTCCCAATAGGTGAACTGGGATACCAGGTATTTACCAATGTCTATTACCAAAAGTGCCCCAAATAGGCAATTAAGTCCTTTGAAAGACAAATCCTAGTAGCAGTGGAAGGTGGTAGAATCAGACAGGAAATCTCAGCCTGTATTCTATGATGTCACGTCTTCGATGCCTGTTGGGATAAATTTACTGAGTCGCCAATACAGAATTGGAAGTTATTGTTAGCATCTAAAACACCGTTGAGCACTAGAAGGGCCTTGTCTTTCCACCTACCAATTACGCTGCATGGGATACACACTTTATTCATGGTCAGCAATAAAAGTGGCTCCGGAAATGTGAGGTTCAAGTACAAAGAAACCACAAATTGGCCAAAAGCCGAGAGACAAGTAAATCACCTCCAGTTGCAGTCAAATAAGGTGCAGTTTGCACAATCAACTTACATCTGAGGAAATTGCGAAGAGGATTTTGTGAATTAACAAAGCCTGGAAGACCGGTAGCTCCCGAGATCGACTGTGATCTCTTTTGCTCAAAAACGTGAGTTCTAAAAAAAGTTATTTTGATAAATGATTTATCCGCGGAAACAAACATTGAAATAAATGAATAATAAATGAGCTATTCGCATGTTGGGTTTAGGTTTGTCGACGAACTAGTGGACCTACTGTTCCATTCGGCCTCGGTCGCGAATGAAAGAGTAGTAGTGGCCTGCATGCGCCTGGCCGGAATGGATGACAATGCCTGAGAGCTCGTAAACGTAGCTGGGTGGTGCAATTTCGATGGACTCAGAATGCGAGCGGGGGTGGTGGTGCGGTGCAAGCTCGTTGCGTCCCGTCTCTGTCGACGGTGCCAACGCTGAGCCGTGGCGGTCTTCCTCGTCCGCATACTCCTCCTGTAATTAATATTGAACTCGAATTAGGCTAAAAAAATCTGATAACTGAAAATTTAGTAAGTAAACTATGATGCGATTAGTAGCTTGCTACTGAAGCAAGGTAACCACTAGTGAGACGGAGGTGTAAAACACAAATTAAAGCAGGTCGCATCCACAAACCTTACGATCTGGTGCCTCTCCAACACAGACTAAGAACAAGAATATCAGACAAGTGTCACAGCAATTATTGAGATCAACATTCTGCTGGAATTCATGATCTGGATAAAATGGAAGCAAAAGCAGTTTAGAGCATCGAAAATTTCAGCATTCCTAATAAAATGTACGGAAATAACGATTAGGAGATGATAGCTATCAAATTTGTGTGTCTCAATATGCAATTGCTCATTGACTGTCTTTTGGTGAGGTACACTACTTCCCTTTCCATGGCACCGTATTCAAACACCTCTTTTCTTCTAAAAAAGAGGGCTACATTTCTTACTTCCATTTGGGCACTCTAAGCGTACTCAAGTGAGGCACAGTTCATCGTCTTCAAATTCGCCTTTTTTAAAGCTCTGAAGCTACCACCCACAACCACCCTTTTTAATAAGGCAAGGCATAAAGAGGATGTTTTTTTGTCAAAATTTGAGAAAAAACTCTCAGCAGCAAAGTCTGACAAATCGTGCCCAACTTACCCAAATGGCATCCCTTAAGAAGCAAAATAGCGTGAAATGCAAAAAAAAAAAACAAAATACCTCTTTTTTGCAGAGGTAGAAGGAAATGAAGCAAGCTACTATTTACCTCTGGGTCGTATAAGTGAAATCCTCTCTTAGAGGCATCAGGTTGGACATCCAGTGAATTCCTTTTTCCCCCAAGGTCGACTGACACATTTGACTGGATTGATACACCGGAAGGCATCTAAAAGTGGGTAGCGCAAAGGCGTAAATGCAGAATGCACAAATTTCCGTCAAGCACCGGTGGAGTCTCCGTCTTTGAGGTTTCTCGATGGGGCGAGTAATACAAAAACCTCGGACTGATCTTCCTAAACGCGCTAAACTATGACATACGCGTCAGAACGACCAAAAATGTGGAGTCATATTTCTGATAAGCCATTCACAGTTAAATAGTCGACCATTGATGTGGTTTAAACAACAGACGAACTTAAAACAGAAAAGCCATACCAAAACATATTGTCTGTTTCCCTATGGCAGTCTAAAGACAATGAAGGTAGGCTGGACAAAAATTCGAAGCCATCGTCAAGGCCATCATCATGTGGTTTATTGACCTGATACACTTCACCTGCACTTTTAATTACATGGGTTCTTCAATCCTCTTGGCTTGTACTTTTGTACACAGCCCCTCAATACCATACGTGCACCATAGCAGAAGTTCATTTTCTCCCCACTGGGACATTTTTAAACGCATCTTGTGAGAACTTTGGGGTAAGTGTTTAGCAAGCCTCTTCCAAGGTTTAAAGCAACTCATAAGTTCGGCAGAAGACCGGCATAACCTAGTTCACTGCTAGTGAAAGACGCCACAAATGGCCCTTCGAAACCTTCCCACCATTTGCAGAAAGGATGTAAATGAAGGCCGAGATTGACCGGAAACCATTCACTTTTTCAAATGCACATAAGACAATTCATGCGGAACAAAATGATTGGCCACAGTTACAGTTCTATTGAGACTGCACTGTTCAAAATACTGTGAAAAGGTAGGTGAAACGATAACGTGTTCCGAGTACTATGAGTAAATGGGCATCGAATTCGTTCTCACTTTTCAATTCCTCGCTTGTCAAAACCCTTGCATGGTCCAAACTTTCAAAAACCAAAAATAAACCCGTCAAAATGCTGATGAAAGAGGTGCAGGCATTTGAGATCGTTCCACAGTAAGGTAAGGGGCAAAGAGGTAAAAGCATGCCAAACTACGGGATTTAAGTTTAGTTTCAATAAGAGGTCAACGGCAGTTCGCTAGTCATTTACTTGGTCTTTTGCACAAAATCGGTTCACAAATCACCAAACGAGGACTGAAAGCAGAGAGGCGCAATGAAGGGTTTTCCTTCAAATGAAAAACAACTACTGGTTGGATTGGCAGTATCTTCTTTTAAAGCAGACAGCAATATAATAGTAACACTCCGAAAAAATTAATGATAACTTCACAGTTGGATATTTTCAGAAGAAAAGTATCGAGAAGTCAATTTCGAAGCAAAAATACTTGCATGGCTACTAACTTGAACAGCATTATCACCCATGAAAGGAGTCATATCGAGTCGTCGAGGGAAGGAGAAGGCTTGATTTGACTTGACTGCCACCTGTCGTTCCCAGTCGAAGCCGAATCGTTTGAGTTGGAGGCAGAGCACTGGCGGGAGGCTGCTGAAGGTGAGACGCTTCAATGTGCGCTGTTTCATTTGACAGCGTTCGCAGAAGTAGGCGTTGTCGCCCTCCATAACCTCCTCTCGCGTGTACTGACGCATGGCCTCTAATAAATCCGCCGTACAGACGGTTAAGTTGATAGCCGAGAATGACTGCTCTCGGTCGTAGCTGCAAGTATGGGGAAAAGCACGAATCAATCCTGTTGTGTCATAAGGTAACGGGTGCGTGTGGTCACCTCTAGCAAGCTGTGATAGTCAAAGGAAAATGGAATGAAGATGTCATGATGAACTCATTACGTGTTACAGGTGGCGTCGCTTTACTACTAAGTGCCAGTGAGAGAACAGATCCACTCGTCAAGTCCACTTATACTTCGTGAGCACCAAAATAAGTCACAGAGGGAATGCCATTATTCCCTAAAAGTAATCAAATGGATTTGATGATGGATCATTAAACATAGTCCCCAAAGTGCGCGCCATTGTCAGTGTCTAAATTATACATTTGGGAAAACAAGTATCCCATGCTTTTTGAAATAACTATGAACAATTAGATTTAACGAGCCTCTAATTCAATTCTACGTGGAACACAGTGATGATGAACCCCACACTACTTGGCCAAAACCACCAATTTTCCTAACACATACATTAAGCTTAAAATGCAACATCTGACGAACAGCTCATCTCTTCACTAGAAAGGCATCGTCTGGGTGGCACTAAAACTTCTAAGACAGTCATACATTCAAAAGTCCCAAATTGACTCAAACACGAGTTGAAGTAAAAGCACTTCGAAAGGTGTAGTTAGAATTCTATCCCGATAGATTGTCTGACTGACTGAAAAGTCAAGAGTTATAGCGGATTGTCATAGGCAACATGAATTGTTCATTGGCAGCTCATCGCAGTGATCTCAATCACAAAGTTCGAGGTGAAGATTAGCAGCAGATTTATCTGATACAGTCGGTTTTCAGAAGGACTTAAGCCCTGTCTTTAATTGGGCAGATTGGGAATAAAATGCGCACTAAGGCATAGAATTGGGACTGTCACATTTTGAAGGAATGTGAGCCCAGAAAGTAAACAAGGCTTGAAGTGACACTGGTCAAGGGAAAGATGCTGTTCATAGTTGTGGATTTCAGTGCTTGTTCAGGAAGAAGGCAAAGCAACCAGCAAGACTGTTAAGCACTTTTGACAATGTCCAGCAATAGTTGTGCGAAAACTCATTTCACCGACTTGGGAGTCTTCCCAATGAGTGATTAAGAGGTAACCTTCGAACAAAGGCCCCATTTACCTTAAAAAAGCGCTTTGACAGGACAAAACTGCGATGTTCTCATAAATGCACCAATACAAACAGAGTAAAAGGAGTGATAAAACAGGTTCCGTCAGCTTACCGATGACCACAGTCTTCACAATACATTGTGTCTGACAGGATTCCGTGGAACATTTTGGAGAAAAATGGCACATCAGTGAATTTCTAGGAGGTTGAAAATGACCAAACGTTAAGCTCTACGGAGCCAGTTTAGCAGTATTGTAGAGTACACATCAATCATGCATACACTTTTCGAAGACAAGTTGGCTAGAAAAACGCAACTTTGGGTGGGTCTTTCGTCCAAACAAAGTGTTTTTCCCATTACTCTTGCGACTTCCTAGGGAAACTCCCAACCTTGACTATCCATTTGAGAAGTACATCTCACATGGTAAGATGGGAAAGAAAAAGAGGATACTTGGAAAATAATTTAACCACATAATAACCAAAATACAGACTGAGATCCACGGCAGTGGATTGAGAAATGTTGTAGTGTGATGATGCTACTATTTGCCCTTTAACTGCCATACTTAGAGAAACAGGTGAACACTTTTTTGTCCCCAAAACCCTTAACAGGGTCTGTTCGTGAAAAAAATACTTTCGTTGAATTATGCAACACAGACAAATCGACAATCCATCCATATTTGGCATTTCCCTTTCATCATGTGTGCATAAATTTGTTACCGTCATGCCTTCATCCAACTGGTCAATTAGAGACTGGAAAAAATCGAATGCATCCTGCTGTTCATGAGGATCTATGGGAGTGTCCGTGTTCCAAAGACGGAAGGTTTTCAAAAACCCAACTGGATCGTAGAATTGAAGTTGTGAAAAAAGCAGATTCAGAAAGAGCTAAAATGCGGGAACAGAGGAGTTGTTAGGGAGCCGATAACAAACTCTACCAGAGTTAAGACACAATGAACCTCCTGAGTTTGATAAAGCAGGCTCTTCTCATCCAACTTCGATGTCGGCACATCCAAAATGCCTTCTGCTACACCAGGCTGCATAAAAAGCTGCTGAAGTACAGCATTCATGTAGCAAGTGGCTCCCGCATTCCGAAGACCCGTGAAATTGCAGGCGGCACGACCTAAAAGGGAGGGACGGTAGTCCCACATAATGGATGCAGTCGGAGCGATATTCACGTCAGCTTCAAAAGTGAGGCCTCCTGAATCGCCTAGATTTGAGGCGGTAGGCAAACTCATCGAGGAATTCGGTGTATGATTTGTTTGCAATTGTTCTTCCGGTGGGCTTTGATGATGCAGACGAACTAGAATATTGACAGTCTACAAAGAACAACCCCATTCAGTGAGGCATTGGAAGGAGTAATTAATATTAGATAGTTTCAAATGCATTACTCGTTCAAGGCTTTGGAAATCCATGCGTGCAAGGAAAAGGATAAGCATAAACGCCTCTTGACGAGCGGTTCCGTTGAGACGTTTTGGAGGTGGTTGAAGCAAAGAGTTTCCATGCATACGATGGATCTCTGGGTCACCTGAAGGCAGGGAGTGATACTCCTCGTTCATAGTGTTTGCCACAGGGAACATATAGTCGGTGAGTAGAGTAGGCACGAGGTTCCCCATCAGCCGGATGCAACTGGTTACTAGCGTTGCCAGCTTTGAATCGACGGGGTTAGATGGTAAGGGATGACAGATGGTAGACTGAAGTACATTCTGGTGGCTTTTCTTCGCTGAGGTAGCTTCGAAGTCCGAAGCAAGATTATCCTAGGCACAAAAATACTTGGAAATCACCAGTCTTTTTCATTTGAGAGAAAAGAGTTGAGTGACACGTCATTTCTTTAGAAGTGGGGTCCAAATGAGACTTTATGAATAGGGAGGAGGCGATCTTTGTTTCTGCCCCAAGAGACTAGGCCAACAGACTCAATAGGCCTATAAATGCCAGGAAGTTGCATTCTCTGTTATTGGACTTTTGAGGCGAGCAATTTACTTGTAGAGAAAAAAGGGAGCTCCTTCTCCTACACTGGCCTAACACGAATAGAAACTATGACTTCTTTTGCTTCCGCAATCTGACGCCTAATTGAAGAGTTAACAAAACATCACCTCAAGCGGTCACTGATTGATTAATGTAAAAATAGGCCAAATAAACCCATACTTCTAAACTTACTACCACTTTACATGTAATGATATGGTTGATTACTTAAAAAGGTGAATGCTTTTGAGCTATTGAAGTTAAAAAACGAATAGAGTTTGAAGGAAATGTTTTCCACTCTTCTTGTAAGTGTTTAGGGGTTGAACAAACATCCCTTACCCTTGTGGTCTTCAATGTGATGAAAAGTTAGTTTTTTCGCGTACGCTACCAAGTTTGGTTGTTTACTGATTATCATCACACGCATGTTTCGTGAAAACTCCGATTTCCCTGATTAAACAGTTCAATATAGCCCTTGGGGAAGTCTCAGAGCGCTTTAGTGGTGGCAGCTACACTGATTTCCATGCCCGAGTGTTAAAAATTAAGGAGATATGCTGCATATGGGAGAATCAACAACTGCTCATGACGAAAGGACCGAAAACGTCGTCGATCACCAAAACCTACCCAGTTATAGCGTCTGCGGTAATGTTGTTACCAAATCGGAGCCAGCGGCGCTAAGTGTAAACCGTACGGAAAGTTTGCTGTGAAGTTGACAGTGGTACTTGGATGGGGATGCCAATTACACAGACCTTCCCATTCCTCTACTAAGTGGGTGAAATCCGGATTGATATGGCTGGGTTGAAGTTGAAAAAGTGACAAGGAGGAATAGACACGAACCATTACCTCCACATATTCGCTTAAATTCCATCTTTTGTTGAATAACTATGGCCTTGAATAAATGTTTCATGACCACAGATGGAAATACAAGATGAGCAACACATTGTTCTTTCCTTCAAAGTCGCTGCTAAACAGGAAGGAACTGCAGATTTAATAAAACTCTAAAAAATGACTAATTTACAGTGCATTTAGCTTGCAGCGACCAACGTGGTGATTAATCGAAGAGAATCCTAAGGGAAATGTAACTTCTGAATTGTTTGCTTACCCTCTTACTCTGGTCTATAGGCTCAATTTCTGCACTTACTCTGGGAGGAATAGCACAATGACTATGCAAGTAGTCTCTTGCTAGCGCTTCTGTGCGTCAGTAACACATTACATCAATAAAAAATGTGTGAATTGAAGTATCAAAAACAAAATCGAAATGATAAGGCTTAACATCATGAAGGCGAAACTATTTAGAGAAAGAGAGCGTTATAAAAGTGGGGCAATAATGATCCATCAGTGTACCTTGCCCTTTTTACCGCCAGCCAGTAGAAAAGGAGGAGGTGAGAGGCCCATACAACCACCGCTACTGCGACAGCCCCCGCCGCTCCCACCCTCCCACGAAGCCGAGGTGGAGAGCGGGGCGGAGCGGCCGGAGGGAGCTGCACAACCCGCGCCTACGGTGCGCGATACGCTGGTGGCTCGAGCTATCGCCATGGCAACCATTTGTATGCAGGCTGTGCGCAGGAAGCACAGGTGACCGTTGATCAGGCTGCCGTCTAAACTTGGAAGCAGACCGTCACCCCACGACGAGGCCCGAGGATGGACTTGAGCAAAGCTCCGAAACCATTGAATCTCGCTCTGAAGGAGGACAAAGGAAAGTAATGCCACCTCACTACTCCGCACTTAGAGGTCCGATGACGCACCTTCTTTTAAAATGAACCAGTGGTCAGGAACGTGAATGTGTTGTGACCACCAGTTAGAGTAATTGCCACAATCATTGCCAGGTTTTGTGATAATAAGGTTTCCAATGAGCCTCTTTGGATAGTATTGCTATTAATGAGACACTGCGGTAGTAGCTCTCGGCGCCATGAGAAACTAGAGTTGTCTCATCTCATCACTTTTTTTCTCACCACCAAACACATAAATTGTGATTAAGGTGATAACGAGTGACTGGTGACCGATGAAATATGGGCATGGCTAAATCATGAGTAGTGACAACCCTGTTCCCCTTTTAACTGTAACGCCATAAGAGTAAATTCCAGAAGGCATTTTAGGAGAGCATTCTCACCGTTGCACTCTCGGATGTGGCCAGAATACATTAACTAATGACATCATAAGTGATTGTTGCGAGCCGTTTCGGACGCATTCTCAAAGTTGAACTGACAAAGTACGCAAGTCATCTAGAAGGAGAGCTAAAGAAAGTAAAACTAATCCCACACTTACCCATGTACTTCAGCTGTAAAATAAAAAGCTAGAGCAATGGTTTTGTAGTTAACAATCTCAAAACCACTTGCAAATACAAAAAATAAAGCTCGTGTAGCCTCCATAATAACAGAGGGCATAAAACCGAAAAAGATACATATGTTCAGCTGCTAGAAGAGGTCAGGGGCTATTGGCATACCTTAGAAACCAGCCTACCCGACTGAGGCAATATGGCCATCTACGTAATAGCGAACGAAACCGGCAGTAAGAAAAGCAGCGTATTACAAGTCTTTTTTTTCCGAAAAACACTTAAATGGTTTGGAACACTTAAGGATCCACCCCCGTACTGTCAGCGGTTTCATGACGGCTGGCCTAAGTCAGTGATCGCCAAGCTCTTTACGTAAGTGGACAGAACATTTTCTGTCTCAGTGTTGTGAATTCATTGGCTTTAGGGACAAGTTAAAGTACTAAAATACCAAAAATACCTCAAAAACGAAAACACACATTATGATACGTAAGTATGAATGAAGTTAGGCAGGTACGATAAAAACAACCCTTTCAAGAAGGAGGTTTTCCGTGGAAGACTAATTAGCAAAATTAAATTGGAAGAGGAAATGCAAGTCGAAAACACCCCAATTACCTAGCCGCTTGGTAACCAAATTGCCGAGTTTCAAAGTTTGATTTGACGAATACACTGGGACTACCAACAAAGTTGTTTGAACTGCTCATTATAATACATAAATATCCTCCGTATTTCTTACACTTTCCTCTTCACAAAATAGTACAACAGAAGGTCTAAGCCCAATTTTATAAAGGAATATCGCAAAACTCCAAGAGGCATCCAACTTTTCCAGCCACTATGTGGTATACTGCCAGTCTATTTTCAAGCTAGGAATAGAAACACGTGAGCTTCAAGGTGTTCGGGATCTTCCCGCTAATTGGCTTCTTCTGCAAAATTTGCACACACACTCACACAAACACACACACACACCTCAAAGATGTTCACGTGATCCTGTCCTGCATAATGTTCGAGGCAGCTCTTTTCCACCATTGCAAAAAGCCGACCCCGCAGTCTGAAGAACTCTCCACAGTGCATTATTGCCTGCCTTTCTTCGGCATCTGTTAAAGTGTTGAGTTGGGTTGTCCAAAAGGGAGGAAGAAGGGGTTTGGAGGAGGTACCCTTTGCAGTATCCAATGGGGTTTTGAAAAACAGATCAAGAAGCAGATCGATGTATGGACTAGTTCTGACATGCTGGAGAGTGATTGGTTCAAAGGTGTAAGGTGGAGGCTGAGAGGAGTGAGAAGTCTCCCAGGCTAGAAGGTGACAACAGGGCTCCACACCAAGAATAGGGTTTGTTGAGTGATGGTGCTGACCAGCAGAATCGTAGAGGAGTTGTTTCAATTGGTAGCAGGTCTCGGAACGAATTCTGCATGAGGGAGAAATTGGAAGACGGATTTAGAGAGCAGAAGCTCGAGGGATTCACACATTGCTAGGTCCAGTTTGGAATCAAATCTTCGTGATTAAATGACAACTGCTGATGGCATCACCTACACGCTACAATGACCGCCTTAACTTAAACAGGATGCCATAAATCACTCCGTTGAATAGCCTTTGCCTATGCCATAAAAGATAAATTTGATCTGAACCGATGAATCCGTGGGTCATAAATGATGCATTTATAAAATAAAGAGGAGTTTTGCTTTTGTAGATATCTACAATTTATAAAAAGAGTACCAAACATCAATTCTAAGTCCCTTTGGTTTAAAACTTCCATAATCGGGACGGCGAACGGATAAATGGAATTACCTGAGAGAGGGTGAATAAAGAAGGAGACGAATGAGCGAACTCTTGAGGTCTGGTATCTCAAGAAAAGCACTCATAAGCTGAGATGAGTAGGTGAAGACACACTGGCACATCAGTCGGGTGCTCTGAACGGCGATCTAAAGACACCGATAATGATAATTGACATTTTCAATCGTTGCAGATTGAAAATCTACAATCTCGATATTTGCGGTTCTTTTCTACACCCTCACTGTGGTCATTATTCCATTTGACCACAGAGTTAGCCAAGTCACATTAAGTAGGCACCCGTGCTTTAGCACATCCCTGTTTTAACTGAGAGGCATATGTGGATGGGATTACTTAGCTTATAAGATTACCGAATGTGAAAATGAAGGGAAAAACAGTCTCCTAACATTTTACCCAGCTGTTTTTGCAGACACAACCCCGTTGGTAACTCAGGTTGAAGCACAAAAGAGAATCACCTCTGTGTAGGTAAAAAGAGCGTTTTTTTCGGAGATACCTCATGCCTTTACAACACTAGTGTGCCGACGGTTTGTAAGTATTACACTCGCTGTCCCATTCAGTAATGAAAGTAGAAAGTATTGGTCAGCAGTCGTCCCATAGAAGCGAATCGTTGTAAACCTTCCAGAATGTGCCATACGGCTGCTAGTTTTGGATGTAGAGTAACTGCACACAGGCGAATCTACTATCATTAGAAGTACAATTTTATGGTGAACTTCAGAGTTTTGAGATGTGAGACTGGTGTACCTGAAACACAAAACAAACTGCCCCAAAAATGTCGCAGCCGAATGGTTCAAAACGTGGCTGGAATCCGTCATGTGACGCATGTTTAAGAAGAGTTCATATAAAAAAGGAATGAACACAAACCTCAACGTCCTGACAGGTGAGCGCAAAGGATGTGGAGCTAGTCAGAGGATCAAGGGCGTTTGCCACACCAGCGTGACTCTCAACTACTGGCAAAAGACCACGTCGACGTTGGCTTCTGCAACCATCGGCTGATACTCCACCTTCTCCGCTTCTACCGCCGCCGTTGCCTGCGGCGCCAATGCCGCTGGGGACAAAATTGCCTCCTTGCTGATCTGAGGTCTGCGTGGCACTAGCCAACGCTGTATCCATTAACACTGAAAGCAACTTTGGAGCAAACTCAGGCTGCATTAGCGTGGGAAGCGAACTACAGCTGGAGGAGAAACTCGAGGCTCGAGAATCTGTGCGAAGCAGGGGAGTAAAACGTAAGCAAAAATTAGTATGGAATTTATTGCGTTGATTGGTTCTCTCAAGCAAAAGTGGATCACATTCTGTTATTTACAGTCAAATAAGTTTTTGTTAGATATCCATTCGGATGTCGCTAATTATCCAAATTCTGAATGCTAAAGTGCTTAAACTTTCGAAATGAAGCAGTAGAACACGTTGGGATTATGGCTCCCTAGGACCAGACAACGAACAGCAATAAACAAATTAACATTCGCGCTAGGCAAAAAATATATTAGATAAAAATTAATTAAAACCATAGCTTAGTCATCAAGGTAACTTTTGGTTTCGGTAATGGGTTGCTTCAGAGCTCCGCAACTACAAATCTATTTGGTGGCTGGTCTTTGGGCCATGCCAGTGAACCAAGCACCTCTCCCACACCATTTGAAGTCCAGAGGTGCTATATAGGCGGTGGCAGAAGGCAAGTTCTATTCTAAATGATAAATATCCTCATTTGCTCCACTAGATGGTAAACTTTGGATGTGGTGTAAGTACTTGTGCAGTGAGTGGGAAAGTGTAACGACACCTAACGGAAGGCTTAAAATGACGTCAATTTTCGGAATCACCACGTTCCATGGAAAAACAAAAATTTGTTACAGAACTGTTAGCGGCATTCGAATGAAGTTACACTGGTGTGAGCATGAATGCCTACCAACCAAACAACATTGAAGTGAGAATCGAATAACGAGGTGCAATAAAAGCAAAATCCAATCCATGAAAAGGTGTTTAAACCCTACCCCCTACTAAACGACTCTATCTTTGGTAAGTGTTCTTGCATGATGACTAACACTAAATTGTTCCCGTTCACAAAGAAAATTGAGCTTTAATAAAATTGCCAAGGGTGATTAGTGAAGGTGCAGCTTGACATCCTCCGGAATGGCCGCTTGTAGGCTTGTAGGACAACGTCGAGGACAAAGCTTATGAAAAACAGGCTATATATTACCTTAGTTGTTTGCTTAGCCCTTAATTTTGGTATTAAGCCGCATAGGAGCTAAGCCGTTGTGTCTCCACCACGTGGTCTGGCCTTCGGACCGTGGAAGTGACCTCTACTTCTCCCTTCCATCAGCAGTACCTATGCTGCTCAGGAAATATTGCCCTATCACCCTCCGGGAGAGCTTAGAGGGTTAATTGCGGCAACATATCAAAGCCTTGACGGACAATCAAGCACTGCCGTGAAGTTGTCATATATCAAATGCGACAATTACTTCGGTTTTGAATCCCTTCCGATTCCTCACCAATCGAAGGATAATTTAGACTTGAATTTCGAGAGTAGGTAAATTCACCCATTTCGGTCTCTAATTTACGATCTCAGCGAATATATGGCAACTGAGAGGTTTCATGAGAATGTCTAAGCTACCTTCGTTTTCAAACTATATGCCAGCTTGTTTTCTTTCCCACATCCACTGTTCTTGGAAGAAAAGGAGGTGCAGCATTTAACATAGAATTTTGAGTGCCACAGGTATAATTCAGAGTAATAAAGTCAAAGTCTGTAATCTTACCATTCGTCCAACTTGCGCTCTTTATGTCTGGCTGTGCCTGGTAAAAAATAGTTAATTTATGTGTCTGTACCATTGAAACAAATGAAATAAGGTACCATTTTGCCGTGATTGTTGAGTCTCAGTTACAGTCACCATTGGATAACGAAGAGATCGGCTACTCAACATGCAATTGCCAATTCAAAGCTAAGGCTATAAAGTTGACACTTGTTGCGCTTTAAGAGAGGTAAATCTTCGAGGCATTTGTCCGATTTGCATTCACGATGTTTGCATCAATTTTTTGTGGCAATGTTCCAATCACACTTCATTTTTAAGCGTTGGAATAGGACCAGCAAAAGTGGACCAACAAAGCAGAACTGACCGAAATTAGTTACCAGTCGCCAGCGATTTTACAACTAAAGGGTTCTCATTTCGCGAACTCACCACACCCACTATTTTCCATTGAGCCGAAGGCGGAAGGATTAAGAAGAGTGGCGAGAATCTGCAACGCGCAGTGTTTGATCTCGCGGGAGATCCACGCGTCGGAGCGTGAGGCGTCCGCAGCTGTAGAGGTGGAACCCGTGGCCTCATTAGGTGTTACGATTCGCACAAACATGTTCGCCATCAGAAGGCTGCCTCCGGACTCTGTTGGTTTCACCGTGCCCTCAATCAACTGCTTTCGAAGCACTATCACCAGAGGCTCCAACCAGTCGCTCTTCTCATAGGTCTTGCTCAGTGTCACTGAGCTTTCAGCTTAAATGAACAAGGATTTACAGGCCTTTATTTGACAGGAATTGGTCGAACTCCTGGTGAGGAAGAGTGATAAATGATGCTGCATTAATTTCTTTAAATGAATTAACTTCAAAACTGCTTCCCATAGAAGGGCGTTTCCCATAGTCACCACTTTATGTAGTCACGAGTGTTTTTCGAAATCAACTAAATCCACTTTGGGATTTAAATCTGGTTATAAATGGCGGCATATTGTTAAAGGTGCCTGCCGCTTTAATTATCTGGTAACAAATCAAGGCCAAAGCTACGGCAAAATTTTGCAGTTAGTGAAAGTGACAAGCGTTACAATTTCTTTTAGGTGATCATTATGAATGGAACTAGCATTTTATCAGCAGCGGACTATGAAGATTACTAGGAACTTCGTCTCCATGTTTACTGGGCATACCATCACTTCCCGTCAACATCACTTGGCCCTTAGAAGGTCAGGTCCATCAGAACGGTCGTAAGTTCTTCCCTCTAGACTATTCCACAAACTCATAGATTAACAAATTTGTAAAAAGACAATGATACTATGATACGCCTTCTGCTATTTTTCTTCATACCTTGGACTCAACTCAGAATTCGAAAATAAGAGTAATTTTATCAAATGGACTTGATGATCGGCCACTTGAAATAATTAGAATTTTTACAGTAGTTGTGAGGATATGGGGGTTTAAAGTACTACCACCACAAGCCATTTAGTTTCACACGTTAATTTAACGATCAGGAAAACTGCCTATACGCCACGTAAATAAAATCAGGCGAAACGTAACGCAAAAAACTTACAATTACTACCTTTCCTTTTTCCTCCACCGCTTCCACCACCGATAAACCATTTTGCGGCCTTGTGATAACTGCCAACTAATCGCTTCTTCGGTTCTTTAACCATTTCAGGAGAAGGTGGACACGACGTTGAGCCATTGGCATCGGTCAATGACCGTGTTGAAGGGATGTGGAGGCAGGTCTCAGAGGAGATGAGAACTGCAGAGGCAGATGCAGCAACTGGAGCAGAGGTAGTGGGGGGAATGGTGGTGCGAATATTGCTAGACGATGTCGCCTCCTCCGTCTCTAGTGGGGCCAAGCGGTGCGCTGTAGGAGTGCGAGCCTGCAGCGACTCTAAGGGTAAAATTACGCGCTGGGGCTCTGTCACCCGAGCAGATGCCATTGCCGAAGAGGGATCCCAAGCACGTTCCCACCAAGCCGAGGACTCGGGTGAGACTAGTCGGCCACTGAGAAACTTAAAGACACAGCAATTCAAGTTCACTAACTAAGTAGCTGCTTGCCAACTCCAGCTCTAGCAACAGCTTTAATGCCTAACATTGTTTTCCCAAAAAGTTAGAGCAAATACATCTGACTGTGCGAGACAGTCATTAGTCTCAAATGCTCAATGTGGATATACAATGAAGGTGAAATGTATCAGTTCATTTTAGAGAACATTCACCAGTTGGCAGCTCTGCTGGAGAGAAAAAGTCATCTAGATTGAAGGCAGCAGTTTCTATCAGCTATCAAAAGTGCAAATGTTAGCAGGGCTTTGATTAAAGGGTTCAGATGGAGAAGCGAAGTAATTTATGGGACTTTTCAACGAAATCCAATAAAGAAACCAAAAATAACTCGTAAAAGAAACTATTTTTGTGCACGTGATGGAGGGAATATGCACCGCAACGAATAAAAAACGATGCAACGAAAGTTTGCATGATGTGCGTGGAATTAAGCATAAAAATAGTTTCGAATTTGCTTGAAAATGACATTCCTACCTAGGAAACGAATTGCCTGCCTCAACTTTGTGAATATTTTGCAAAAAAAAACCATGCAAATGCTTGAGTACAATTAAGGCCACGGAAATGAATGGTAAGAAAGATAGCAACAGAGGAGCACAAGTTTCCTGTACAGGAAGAGGCTCCAACAAACTAAGTTTATTATATGAGTTTAAAATAGGTAAAACGAGCAATAAGAGTGCATTCCTCACAGACCTGAAGGAGATAGAGTAAGCGGAATTGTGGGGCCTTAATCAGATTTTCTGGAGTGCACACCATAGACGCCACAAACGCATTGGAGACCGACTTGGAAGTTGCCTTGCCAGGTCGCTCCGATATGTGCAAGCCGTTGGGTGGATGGTAGGTGGGCAGACAGTAAAGCAGAAGCCTGATCATGTGAAGCAAATTTGGTTTGCTCTGTGACGTTCCGTTTTCCGCCAAATCGTTCTCCGCCAGTTCAAACACAGATTCGTATACAGATCTGCTAGAAGCGAGCATTAGACTAGGAAGCATGTATGGTGACTGCAGACATCCAGGATCACCAGCATTAGCTGAGGCTGTCAACAGTGGCGTATTTTGCTTTTCTGAGTGGAGAAACGATGCTACTTTTGGAAGAAACGATGAAGTAGAGACTGAAGAGGCCACATTGGGCAATGGAGGCGGATGCAACTTCCCACTACCACTCGATTTCATTGACAACCCTGAGGAGCGTCGAAGCAGAGAGCTGTGCATTCCATCAGAAATGCTAAAAGAACTAGCACCATTAACATCGCCTCCAAATCCTTGCACTTCTGCATGTGATCGTAATCGAATTACTAAAGTTCGCCCCGTCTGGAACCCAAGTTCTCCAATCGCTTCACGGTCCAATTTGTGTCCAAGAGGTGTCTCACTCTTAGGATCAGAGAGAGGTGCCTGTCGATTGCGATTAGTTAACTCGTGCAGACCGCTAACGCCGGGTGGCTTGATTGAGTCGAGGGAGAGGACCTCAGAACCAAAAGCAAACTGTGTGGTAGTGTTAGCGAGGGCATAGAGACACACGGGAATGATGAGCGCAACGAGTTTACGCACTGAGGCCAGCGTGGCATTGGAGTGAACAACGAGAATGGGGTTTCTGAGGTAATCGGCAGTGGCATCACTTAAACACAGACTGAAGGAGGTCATGTGGTGGCGTGCTGTCAGCGGGAGAGTTGATGAGATGAGCAATTGACCGGAGGGATTGAGCACACGAAGGGGAATTCGTAGCTCCCATCCACGGAATGACATATAGTGTGGCTTCCAGCAGCTTGGTGGCTCATGGGCCCCAATCAATTCATCCTAAAAAGATTATAGAAACAACGATGATGTAGGTATGAGTTACCGCTAATCAAAAAGTCACGACCATGACTCACGTAAAATGGTCTTTAACTCATACAAGTTGTAAAATTCATGCAACTAAACGACGTCTCAAGATTCAGTACCGGTCTGTGATTGTTGTTGGGACGTCATGGCATGACTGGAGGTTGTTTTGACTAATTTATTGAGGGCTGAGAAAAACTGAGCCTTTATTACGGCTAAATTAAAGTTACTAATCACAAAGCTGAAGCTTCAATCACCAAGCCTCAAATACAATACGAAGTTCAACAAATATCAAGTTCTGGATTAGTTACACAACCTGAGGACTTGCACAGAAGCGAAGTTTATAAAGGCTTGATAAGTGGATCCTGTAATGCCATATTCAATCCATAGTCTACAATAGAACTACTTTTTGAACTCTCATTTAAAAAAAAACAGAAAATAAAGGCTGAATTGGTTTTAGCTACTGTCTTTTGTTCACACTGCGCCAAAAAACGACGCTATTTATTTCCCCCTCAACCCAACTCGCATTCACTATAACAAAATGCTTTTGCAAAACAAAGATCAAATTCACCAACCCGCTTTCGCAAGAGGAATTTGAGTCAATGCACAAAACCACAAGCCTCAACCCAGTGCTGTTGCCTAACCTCAGCATCATGTCAAGAGGGGAGAAGCCCAAATTTCTCACAAGTTTCGCTGTACAAAGTAAAAACCTCAATTAACCAGTGATGTTCCGCTTTAGAAAGGGGAAGACAACGAGAATGAAAAAACCGCCTAAAGGTTTACAGCTAAAGACACTCAATAAAGGGAAGAGAGTCGTCAAAATAAGAGGA
This sequence comes from Hydatigera taeniaeformis, assembly GCA_900622495.1. NCBI lineage: Eukaryota > Metazoa > Platyhelminthes > Cestoda > Cyclophyllidea > Taeniidae > Hydatigera > Hydatigera taeniaeformis. The sequence continues at coordinate 64,110 of UYWX01020333.1, read as the reverse complement.
GGCACTAAAATGGCAACAATAAAAGCGATTTTTCATCGATGTCACAATGTCGCTTGAAAAGAATAACTTTTTGGTGATACTGTGCATACTTTGAAACCATAAGCAAGACAACAACAATGGCCCATGAGGCCATCGAGGTTTCTGTTGAAGCGAGATTTTCCCCAAAAGTTGAAGTCGGCCAAAGGAAGAACTTGGTTCCGCTTGATCGCGTGGACACCGAAACGCGTGTCCATTGTGCACGTGGCCTTCAGACCATGTCGACTGTCTCACAGTTTGTCTGGACGCTGACGGCTATCATTTCTGTTTTATCTTTCAGGGAAGACTGAATGATTTAAACTAGTGGCCGCCAAAAGCAAATCGCAGCACAAAAGGTAAATACTCCGATATCTATCGCTAAATAATAAAAATGAGAAGTTGTGACCATGCGTGAAAGAGATTTCGAGATTGTTCAGCAGAAATGCTACCAACCAATGAAATGAAGCTAGCTACTATTCATTTAAACAGTTCACTACAGACATTTCTCCGGTGCTTGCTTCACCTCTCCAGCAATAGGATGGAGTTCGAATTGATTTAAGTATGAAAAACAAGTGGCCAGGAGGAACAGATACGAGGCCTTATCGCTATGGCAATACATTAAGCACTCCTCTTTCTTAAGGGTCCTCCCGAACATCTTCGATGGTCTACGCATTTAACCTTGGCCGCAATACGATTCCCAAACAAGACGAAAATTCAGGTCTAAATGTTGTTTTTTTTGAACGCAAAATCAACGACTGAGTAGTAAATTACTAGGCATTT
>UYWX01020333.1:50420-63257 GCA_900622495.1 Hydatigera taeniaeformis | reverse complement strand
CCCTTCCCACCGCCCTCGCGATAGTCGGTGCGGGGGGGGGGGTGGCCGAGAGCGGAGCCGTGATAGCGCTCGGCAGGTTAAGGGGCATATGAGAGGGGTTGCCCGCTTTACCATCTGTTCCAACCAGCGGCATGTCCTGAGAGTTGTGTTAGTGGAATTTCAGTCCTGTTGGGCGTGGGTAAAGCATAGTATGCAACAGTGCTTGTGCATCGAAACTTGTGGCACTTGGTTGTGTGGGTAAATCAAGCAAAAATTCAAGTGCACCGGTTATCGCTTACCTGGGAACTTTAGGCCACCACAAATTGAAATAGGGCAAGTAAAGGGGCTCTTGTTTCTTTACTTATAGTCGATATTGCGATTCAAAAACCGTAAAAAAATTTGTTGGCTTTTGAATACATTTAAATTTTGATATACTAATGTTTTAGAACAACAATTGATTTTCGAAAGGCGAAATTTCTGACCCAAAATAGGAATGTACTGTAAAGGGATAGAAAAATCCGATTTAACTAACAAAAAGCTTCGTGTTTACGGAAATAGGACCAGTGTACAGATACTTCACGGACCCACTACCTAATCACATGACAGTCGCATGCTTCAGTAAGACTACCTTTACCCTGGCCCTAGCCTTGCCAACAATCTTGGGCAACTGCCTTTTCGCTTACCTCGGCATTCTCAATGTAGGAAAAGACGATGTAAAGGAGGCGGTAGAGGGCAAGACGCGAGGATTTGCTGAGACGACTGCGTGCCGAGGCGGCCGCCTTAGGGCCGACGAGGAGGGAGGCGAGGAATTGACCTGTATCGGCCAGCAGAGAGCGTAGGTTGGGCTGCAATGGGCGGTCCACCGTCAAGTGTCGACTCTCTGACTGTGTTCGGCTTATGTTTGACAAGTTGGAAGTAGAGGCCGCAAGATTGATCTGGAAGGCGATAGCGCAGAATCATATGCAAGTGAAGGGATATTTTTTTGTCAAATAAGGCAAGGACATAAGTTCTTTCGTAAGTTTTTAAGCAAAACACAGATTTTCTTATTAGGGACCTCTAAAGTGAATTCGAAGTGGCCCAACTCCCACTCACTGCTATCCACTGCATTCTGATAGAAAACAAAAGGCCCTCTTGAACATCGTCTGCTAAAAAATTAGCACCAGTGCTAGTAGTAGGACAGAAGAGACAAAATACTGTTCAAAGTAGGGAAAACAAAAGTCCAGGAACTCTGTTGGACAAGGACATCATAAGGTGTTAATATTATTTCACAAGCCGGAGAACAAAGAAAGTGGAATTTTGCCAGCATTGCTTAGGGCTGTAAATGTCTAACTGACCAGGCACCAACAGCTCCATAAATTCACAGCTGTATTGCTTTTATAGGCGTCGAAAAAGATGAGGCTTGGAGGGACATACCACGAAGCGCACCGCTAATCTCTTTTCACTGTCAATCCAAAAGCGCAGCAGAAAGTGAAGATAATTTAAGGGTTTCAAGGTTCTTATCATAAGGTTGGATTTTATAGAGGTAGCGTGCCTTGTACGGCTGAAACTACTGATGTCTTTAAATGCCCTAAAATAGACAAGTGACAAGTCACAACGTTGGTTAATCACTCTGCCCAAAAGCCAACATAAGGAAGTGCAACCTCTAAGGGAAATCATACAAGATCAGAATCAACTGGTACTGGAGGTGCTTGCAATTGCAATAAGGAAGTTTTTAGCTGACTTATCAGAGCTTGTCAACTCCACGTCCACTCTCAAAACATACTGAGCTATGGCATTTGCACTAAGTGCCTCTTAATTGGCTGATTTTTCACCCAAGTGTACTTTAAGTGATCTGGTGCTCGCTACAAGGCCAAGGTCAATGGAGTACCATGAGTAAGCAAGCCTGTAACTATTTGTCCACCCGTGTAACACTTAGTGTTTTTATACGTGATATCATCCTGCCTCCCCACTTGCGCCAGTAAACATGAATGTCTCTACCTCGAAGCCTAATGTACTGCTTTCTGTGAGTGCGGCCTTGAGAGGATCCTGATGCACACGCCCAGGCAACAAATCATGGTATTTAAATCCGAAAGTAAAAACAAACGCCGTTTCTTCTAAATTGTAGGCTTACACCGATCATATCAAAGAAAAAAAAATACTAAACCTGAATTAACAGAACATTTTACCAAAAGCAAACACGTCAAATTAAGCCTAACTGAATTTGCTTTTCCTGTGAAACAACATCGCTGATTGTGGAGAAAGATTTTTAAAAAAAATTGTATTCCGCAATCTGGAATTAATGACAAATGAAAATTTATACGCGTCCAAATTGCTCTAGGCACAAGAAACACCCTGAATCCCAACACCACGTAAATACTTGTCGCTTTATCAAAAAATTTTCAACTTTTCTAAAATGGATATATAAACTGACCACTTCTTGCATTTACTCACCTCAATGCGTTTCCGGCAATAGTCAAAAAAGCGTTTGTGACAGCTTTCGGGGTCCCTCTTCAACTTGCTCGACAGTTGAGACCATGAGATGAGTAAAAGCAATTTGCGTGCCTTGTGGATTGCCTGGCGACAATTGAAAATCTGCACATCTAAGGGGACCTCGCTTGAGTTCCCCAAGTCGCCCTTACCAACTGCTGGTAGGAGAATTTTGCCTTCGGCATGCAAGGCAGGAACATGGCCTGCCTCATGGACGGCCGAATTTGGCGTTGTGGGAAGGGAGGTGTAGAGGTCCCACAAAAAATCCACTCCGATCAAGTCCATTCGTTCAACAGTCTTAAAAAACGATTTTGCTGTATACAACTACTTCACCGGTTATTTAAAATGTCACACAGGAAGGCTTTAACTATTACTCACACTGAACGTCTCATGTTATAATATTGTGCATTCTGGAGGGCTGAAATGCCATAAATAAGGAAGCTAGTTTCTATTAAGAACATGAATGCTGCTCCTATATTTGTCAATTTAAAAGAGTGATCACAGAAGGCATTTTCGTTGTTCAAAAGTGCCAATGACAACTTGGTAGTACAAGGGGTTGAAGTGCCCTCAACCTTGATCTATGCATAAATGCATAGGAATGAAGAAGGCACGTACCCAACCATCCTGATTCATCTTAAGCCGACCCTCATTTAAATTCACTTTGATGAAGAAGGACTCGAAGCATTGGAAACCTATTTACAAAAAAATAATAGTATAGAGAAAGAAAGCACGGTCTGAAATACTACAGTCGTGGAGTCTCCCTATTCATTTAAAAACAAAGCAGCGACATTGGGAGGGAGACTCTCGGTCGCACGCATGCCTAAGGTTCCATCGAAGTGCACTTCAGAGACGTAACGATGTTAAGGTAGAATCATCTCACTTACCCTTTAAAGTCTGAATAACTGAGGGTGGAAGTTTGAGAACATTTTTAGTGAAAAGGCTGTTTTGAGCGTCGGTTTCGAGCAGATCCAAAGCTGAGGCAAACCAGAGAAGCGTTTTCTATAAGTATGAATAAATGCTATGTTTGCTCGAGGAGGAGAGGAACACATAGAGTCATCAATAAAAGAGAACAATGCCATAAGTCAAGTTGCTCGCTTTAACCAATGAAAATGAATGGTTTGAAGAAGCCGAAGGAGATTAGTTAAACTGAATGGCAATAGCAGATGGGTGGCATTTACTTGCTCCAAACTGATTCGCATCGACGTTTGCTTATTGAAAGAAGGCGCTTTAGGTGAAAAGTAATGAGCGAGTGTAAAGAATTGATAGTTATTAAGTTCTCGTGCTTAGGATACGTTGAAACTTTAGCATTTGTTGGGTGAATGAAACAACCACAGGCTGAGTAGTAATGACAAGACAGACTTACCTCAACGTTGAAGAGAACGAGGCTATAGTCATTCACAAGGGTGTCCCAAATGTCCTGAGTTCGATCCACTGATAAGTGAAGATCAGCTGTGCTCAAAAGGTAGTGAAGCACATCCAAATGGCGTTTGATCAGCTAAATGCATCGTAACACAGAAGTCTAGTCAATAAGCATAGATGACGATCACGTGCTTAGTAAAAAAAGGGATGCGAGCAATCCAATAGCAAGGGACAAAGAAATAATCTGATGGTTTTCACCTCCAACAGGAACGAACAATGAACTCCGCAAGGTATGTCAAATGGTTGAAGGTTACAGAAAACTACCTTGTCCATAGCATGTGCCAACTAACCTTGACAGTTCAAAAAGTCTTAATGGTCAAATGACGACTCACATCGCTATGGCGAATGGTTTTGTTGTTCTCACTGCTGGCAGATTTGGTAGGAGAGGAGGAGGCAATCAAATGTTTTGAGGTGGCGGCTTGTTTTTGCAGACGATGCAAGGAATTACAAACAGTGTCGATGAGGGAGTAAGTCTTGTTGAGCTCCCGTAACGTGTCCTTGAATGGGAATCAGACATTGTAGTCATTAAAACTGAGACAGGGAGCCCAAAAGACCTCGATCATGCAGAATTTGGCTCAATCGCACCGAGGAGGCACTGACTTTCGGTAAGATAGCGTTGCGGAGGATGAGGTGATGAATGTCTCGTCTACAAACCTGTCTCTTTCAGGCTTAACGGGCAGTTAATGATAGATTAGTAGAGGAATATGTTGACGGCAGCTTCTGCAAAGTACCCACGCGCCTCAACGACACAGCTTACGGTTGATGAAGCGACAACACATCCACTGGAAGTGGCTTAAAACAATCCTTTTCTCTTGTTCTCTTGGGAAGTTGAAGAGCCATATTACCATAGAACTCCTAACTTTTTGGAGAGAAGTAAAATAACGCACTTTTTCTGAGTAGTATTTTTTGGGAACTATTACCTTATTCAAAGGACCTACAGGAAGGATTTAAAAAATCATCACTTTATTCAATTCCGACAACAATGGTGCTGGAGAACACCTCCAAAGTTAGCCATAAATAATAGCAGACAAACAATTTAAGCACGGATGTATGGAGGTTGCAGGTGCCCAATTTGGGGCAAAGCTTTTTTGGAGGTACGTGTTATTAAGGCGCTTACCCAGTGGGTGAGGCAGTCATCTGGGGAGAGGGAAATGCAGTCAAAAGCCTCAGTCAGGCAAGCATTACCATTGCTGGAAGGGAGAACCCATTTAGCCCATACTTGGAGGACTCTTTCAAGCATCTTAGACTTTATGTTTAAAAGCCATTTGGTAGGCAGCATGTTTGGAAATTAAGTTTGTTATGCATGCAATATTAGACATGAGAGCTCATATTCAACTAAGTGTCTTAATAAACAGCAAGACCATCGTAAACATTATCGGTTTTAAACCCAAAAGGGGTATCGAATCAGTTCTTCATTACGCTGATAACACAGTCATAGAAATAACCAGTGGCTGAATGGAGATTGATACTTCATAACAACTTCAAGTGAGGGTGAAATTTTTGACCCGACCTGTAAAAAGCACCGAACACACCACCCAGCCGCAGTTGCGAGTTATGTAGAATACAGTAAAAGTTACTACATTTTCCAAGCCAAAGATAGCCAAAACCTAGCGCTATTGGTAGCACTTGTTTGAATGAACTATCGTTACATGTCCATCAGTGAAACCATCGCCGCGATCCATTCGTAAGGCAACAAGGACATGAAAGACAGTAAACTACAGACTTCTTCGAAATAAAATCAATCTTTTATCAGCCTCCACTAAAACTTTGAGAATTGGCACCCTATTTTAAAATGAAATGGCGAGTGCGCAACAGAAGGCATCAAAGCAGTCTCTGTGACGAAGAATGCGGAAAAGCACATCCACATGCGAACGTGCACACGTGCATTCACATGCACTCTTAACTGTCCCAACTCTGAGACTCAAAATACCTTCTTGCTGCGGCCAGGTAGAGGCTTGCATATTAGATCCAGTATGGTCTGCAGGAAGTCCAGCACGTAGTAGGTTGATTTCCCCTAAAAAGGAGGAGAACGTAGCATGAAAGCTTTCGCATCAGAGAAGAAGTACATTTTCCATTAAAAGTGCGCATTCACCAAGAGTCAAAATGCACACCTCAAATGAAACTGTGCCCAGTATTAGGTTGCAGTGGCAGGAAGGTGTTGACCAAAAACTAACCTTCTTTAAAGCGTCAAAAGGGGTTTTAGTGTCCAATTACCTCTGAAGTACCGGCATTTGACAATTTTAAGGGAAAGTAATAAAGAATCCCAAATGAATAGGCTTTACCCTTTTTAGTTCCTCAGCAGCAACGGACAACCACGTGTTGAGTCGATGGCGCTGCTCATTCGTGGGCAATCGACACTCTCTGAGGACAATCACCAACTGCGCCATGGCCGCTTCAGTGTGCTCGGGATTTAGTGGGCCAGGATGGTGAACTGAACCTCCCCCATCTAGGTGATTATGACTTGCACCTCCATTACCACTCCCACCGCTGCTACTCAAAGCACTGACAAGTCTTTCAAGTTTTCCGAAGGTCGCCTTCCCCTTCTCTTCTCCGGCCATGGAAGTTGATTTGGCGTGCTCAGGTGACTTGTGGTGCAGACCGTGGGAGAGTTGCCAAAGAAGTTGAAGACAGAGATCAGAAACCCACACCTCACGCGAAGTGATGGCAGTAGTGGCAACGAAATTGAGCAGACGAACACGAGCATTACGGATAGTGGAAGACTCCGTGATGGGCTGTCTGACTGGCGTAGTGGTGGTGGTGATGGAGAGTCTGTGACGATACCGATGCTTCATGCCCAACTTGCTGGATCCCGAGGATCGGGTAAACTGGAGGCGTGCTTGCAGATCCAAAGCGCTCCAACTCTGCCAAATGAAAGAGAAGTGCGTCAGACCGCCCTTTGAGCCATCTCAGGACTTTTTGTAGCCTGACTTCATGCATTTTCTCGCCATTTTAATTAAAACGACGTCAATAAAGATATACTTTCGTCTTTTTTATATGCGCAGAAACAGTTATTCCGGAATAAAGCCTGAATAGAAGGTTAGCATACCCGTCCAACTCCCGTTTCTTTCATTTACTTAACAACAGACTTCAAATGATTCGCAAACCAAGTAGACAAAACGGGGCTATTTTTAGTCCAGCGTGCTTCTAGTTTGCAAAGTAATTAAATTCAAAGCAAGGCTAGACAATGTTATGTATTCATTGCACTAATTAAGAGTATTTAGTAGGCGTCTCAGTTACTCTATAAACAATGCTTTCTGCGAGCTGATAATGAACAGAACAAAGTTGGCTCTTCGTTTTGAATGAAGAGTAGACAAAGGACACAAATGAGAACGTAGCAAGGAAGCAAGCAAGCGGAACCTAAGACGACCGTCCATGTGCTGCATCAAAGGACATTTGAGAAATGAGTAAAATACGTCTATTTGGTTTAATTGGAGGCAAGGGGAAAATGAAGGTTATTAACCTCACTCTTTATAAAAATATACTTTTGAGTTAGATAAATGACAAATCCACAAAGTTACAATCATGCCTCCTATAGTTACAATTTCGGAAGCTTCAATATTTACCAGTTAAACTATTTGAAAGCCACTAAGAACTACGACAAGTCAGTTTGAATCAAATTTCAGGGTTGCCATCATGACATTCGAAACCAATATTACATTACAGAGATAGCTAGGATTGTTTGACAGAACAATTCTTTCCTCAATTATTACATTAGTCACATAACATTACCAAGGCACCTTGAAGTTCCAAAAAAATGTTCCTCAGTTAGGCCAACCTCTAGTCTAGAACTTACGTCTCTAACTAATTGGAGCAAATGCTCGAATTGGGCCTGGTTAAAGCCATTTGATCCAACCTCCGAGAGCAGCTTGAGAATATTGTTAATACCAGCATTGCTCTGAGTCTCCTGACACTTCCACAGGGCCGAGATGTCTTCCATCGTGATGTGGTCTCCAAGACAGCGGAACAAGTCGCACAGCGTTGCCACGTATGTTACGTTATCGAGATTGGCTTTAATACAAACAACAGCAGTCACAGATTTGTTCATGGTGGTGAAGTTTTGTCCCACTGTTTGTGTCATTTAGGCATAGGAGGAACCATCAGTGGAAGGGATTAAATTTTACGCTCCCCTAAACTGTTAGGAATGGACCTTAAAACGTCACGCTGGGTGGTATCATTAACCCTTTCAAGTTTCCAAAATTGAGGAACAGATAGAGAGACGTGCCTAGAAGTATATCGGTTTGTTTGTTGACATTACATAGCACTTTTGGCAAAATTTGCAAGACGATAAAGGACACCTAATTGCGCATAGTTTGCATTTGAGGATGCATAAGGCTAACCGGGAGAAGTAGCGGTATTATTTGTGAAATATGGTCCTTCAGAAAGCAATTATATGCTAAAAGTGACAATTTTATCCTTAGCACGGAACTTACTCATGATCGATTGAACAACCGCCTTTTCCTTGACCCACGACATCAAAGCATCGTATCGAATGAGTCGATGTAATTTGCGTCGACGCAGAAAGGCCTGATTCTCTGCTGCCAAGATGGAAGTTGAGGTGACCACAGGAGTGGCGCCAGCAGAGACGTGACCCGATTTAGATAAAGAGCTGCTTGAGCGAGCCTGCTGAACGGCGGTGATTTGGTCGATGAGGTGACGAGTGGCGAGTATCCGCACCTTGAATGAGCTGGAGACGCCGACAGGCGGGCAGAGGGAAGAGAGCAGTATAGCTAGATGGCGTTCATCCACATGCGAAACAGAGAAAAAGGATGTTGCTGGGGGGAGAGAAGAACACCGCTCCATCAAGGCATCCCAGTCGGGTTGGCGGGGATGAGATAATTCCGCGAGACTAAATGGAACAACCGGGCGAGATCCATCACTGCTGTCTGTGTTGTTAGACAGTGCAGTGGAGCGATAGCAAAGTACCCGCAGAGAGGTGATTAGGTCAAACACTCGCGACTCCTGTGGATTGAAGTCCTCTGATGTAAGATTGTGGATGAGCCACAAGGTGCGAATCATCAGCCAGGAGGAGTATCGACGCATTGTCTCCAGGGTTAAGTATTCTGCTACGTTGGCCAGAGGCCCCAGCACTGATTGCATCGTCTATGGATAAAACAGTACAACCTTGTCGTCCCTCCATAGATGATACGGAAATAGGTCATTTATGACAGCACATTGTATTGCCATTAGTGAACCACGTCAAAGCTGAGTTATTCTTTTGGGGGAGTTAAGATGGTGCAATGGATCACTCGATTAGGACAGTAAATTTGGGAGACAAAAAATAACTAAAATGCCGATAAAAATATTGCTGTGCCAATCTTCCCTTTACTACAAAACAGCGGCATTAACAAATGTTCGTTCCTTCAGAATTACAAACATTCCTTCGAGCTCTAATCCTTCAATAACGAACTTTCCCACTCCTCACAAAATAGGAAAATTTATGCACCGCTATATTACTTAGGTAAGAGTTTGTCCTTACGATTGGTACACATGCAGAGTGGGAGGGCAGCAAGCATCCAAGCTGTCTACTATGACAGAACCTTGACATTATTATTTTGGAGATTTCACATTTGTGCCTAAAGGGTCTCGAGGAGATTGTTGGATAGTAAAGTGAAATAAGTTGGATGAGGCAATTAATCAATCAAATGGTATGACCTTTTCAACACAGTATTTAGTTTAACTGCGGCTTTTTAAAAGACAGTATCAGGTTTGCATACATGTGAAAGAATCCGGCCGACAGACAGTCGTCCAGTCATCAAATGGTGTGAGTCACACCCACTCTGTCAACCAAAGATGGTTTGCCAAAAAATTGGGAATGGGAAGAAGTCGCAGACGTAGAGCGGGCTCACCTTGAGAGGTAAGTGCGGACGTGTGCCGTACCAGAGAATCAGGTCGAATCCGCCGTGTGCCCCAAAGCAGTTGAGTAAATTAACAAGGTAGAAATTCTTTGGTGCCGGCAATATTTCAGCATACATGTGTCTCTCACCTCCACTATCCTTCACCTGACTCCAATGATTGAACTGGTCACTAAAAGCAGCATCATTACAAGTAAAGTACCTATTTACCGAAAACTGATTTCTGGATTAAATAGCAACCATAAATTTACAGTTCAAGACGATAAAACAATTTCATATGCCAGTCACTAAGCTTTCCGAGATTATATCACATTCAGTACATTTAAGTAAAAATGGGGCTATGCATTACCAGCGTGTTTACGTTTTACTTCATTTTCGTGTCGCTGACAAAGAAGAAAGTCATTTATACAAGTTTCTTCGCTTTCTACAGCAGTACAGGTTAGGCCAGTTTGTTTAATAATTAAACAACGTTGGAAAAAATAATGAACCAAGATTCATGACATTGCACTGAGTGCATGAAATGCAATGTCTCAAAGTTTTAAGGAGAGGAATCAGCTCGTTCTAATGGAGGTAAAAATGATGAAAGCTTTTTTACCTATTGAAATCATGGAGAAGCACACAAAATTTAAACAGTTTATGAAATACTTATGATATAAAATGGCCCAAAATCTTTGTACAAACACAGCACTAGGGGAGAAACTGACGCATATATTCCAGTATTTGTGGTTCTATCACGACAGCGTTGATGATAACTGCATTCTGGGTTGAATGTTAACTCCAAATAAGAAAATGCCAACGTTATAAAATTCTGCCAGTCTGATTTTTGAAAAGATTGTTGGTCATGAGACAAAAAACACTTCCCAACAGTCAGACATTCGATGGCCAGTTGGATAACCAATTCTAGCATGTTATGCACCCCTTCCAGAGTTTCTGCATCCCACTGCAGGACAGCGCCAGATGTTAAAAACTAAAAAGGAAAACGCGCGTAGGTTTAACCGACAAAAAATGCAAAGAATATTTACACAGTCTAAACAAGATACACACTCTTAATCATCATTATCGCTACTCTACATTCATGTAGACTAGGACGGACAGACTCAGGTGAACTAGGGTCGAATCGATTAAAATTCTTAGAGAACCCTTTCCGTGGAAGGTCTGAAAAATGAATGTCACGAATATACAAGACCACAAAAACTTGCGTTTTATCCAGAATAAGAGGTAAAGGTAATCGAAGCACATAAGAGAATCTAAGCATTGGCAACCAAAAATCAAATACTTGACATGCAAACATATAAAGTAATGAAAACCTACCTTGTTCAAACACTCCGTTAAACATTTCGTCATAAAGCGTTGAAGCGCTTCCGTGGCGACAAATGCGGACATTCCTCTACACTTAATTATTCGGATAGCACTTAATAGACATAGACCAAGAGACTGAGATCGTAGGCAGGGTATATTCCATTTTTCGATGTAAAGCGATTCCTCAAGCGTCCTAAGTTTATCGACAGGGAAATCATCGTCCGCAAGTGACTGAGAACCGACTTTTTCATCGGATGCAGTATCTTGACTCTTGAAAGATGGTTCAAAATTCTTCTGCAAGGGCATAAAAAAGTACTTTAAAACGCCCCACTAAATAGCATTAATGCTTGAAACAGGTTGCCAATACCAGAAAAGAAAGTGTATAATAGAAAATCAGACAAAACCAGTAACAAATCATCCCAAATTCAAAAAACAAGTGCAAACAAAGACTTAGATTAGAAAGAGCATGGCAAGACTTTCGATAAATTATTCAAAAGATAAGAGAGCATGTGTACATTGCCAAAATACCACTTACATTAACTAGAAAAGTGATCGCGGAATCAATGTCATTTCCACCAGCTGATAAGGCTTCCTTTATCTGTGAATCATTTCCAAAGCCCATAAGTTGCAATTTCCGCACGTTAGAGGCATACTCATCCACCTCCTGAGACATGCTTACAAGCCGCTATACTGAGGACGTAGGACGAAACATATAAATCAAGCAGATAAACAAGTTACTGACTTAATAAGCATTGTTTAAGATTGGGTGCTACCATTACCATTACAATATTTCCGAATATATATAAAGCAAAATATCAGAGTTGATTTTATTGTAATGCCCTTCCAAAGGACCTTTACTTTCGAAGGGGCGCAAAAAGGCTGTAATGTTACAATTTAGAAAATGTTTTGTTTGGTTAACTTCCAGGAATCAAGCAATAATTCAAACAGCTTGTGTACGGATTATGTCTATTTCTTTGATTTTCTATTTTAGCATAACTTGAGACTGGATGGTTTTCAGGTTGGACATGCATAGTTTTCCTTGGATCAGGGTTTAAACTGATTTTACAATTGGTTATATGTGCTGTTATGCTGCATTTAAGCTGCAATTTTTATCAGTATCATAGGTAAGGGTAAGGATATAAAGGCAAGCATTATACCAAAAGAAGAGACTGACATATACTAAACTCCGTTCCAGGAAAAATCGTCTCTGTGCTCCAACACTGTTGACTCCACTCTTTCGCGAAGTCTAATATAACGCGTTCAAACAATTTGTAATAAAGAAACAACAGAAAGGGATATAAAAGATGGCGAAATTGTGAACCAAATGCTGGTTCGTATAGCTCCGTTGGGGTACCTAATGCTTGAATTGAGGTAAGATTTGTGTTTTGCCTTCTGTTCTAACTAAAGTCGTATCTAAAACATTCTCAGAGGTCAACAAAGCCACGAGGTTAAGGTGATCAATGTGTATATGTAGCTTTTCTGCCTGTGACCACTGTGCTCTTGCACACGTGGGCCGGTCTTCGGACTGACCCAAAGTCAAAGTTCTTGATTTCTTGCCTAAAGCACATAAATTCAGCCACCTCCAATACCCTTTACACTAGCGTCCCGGCACTTGAAACAAATTATCATAAAGCATTAGGTCAAGCTGAATGCATCCATCCTAGGCGGTGAAGAAGGGATTAGGCTTTGGCTTAGCCCGAAGGCTAGCCCACGTATACAAGGACAAGACTAAAATCAAACTGGCGGAAAGACATCACGTGGTCACATAAACGATGTATTACACTGTCCCTCCCTCCCTCCCTCCCTCCCTTTTAAGTCACGT
>UYWX01020333.1:1090-50389 GCA_900622495.1 Hydatigera taeniaeformis | reverse complement strand
TCTCAGCAACTTCAATTTGATGTGGAGTTACGTCCACTCTGACAGCAGGAATGAGGGCCACATGCATCGTTTGGCCATCAATTGCTTCCAGGTCTAGACGTTGACACACTGGTCTCAGGCAGACGTTTCACAGAGAGGATGGAAATCAAACACAGCTCCGTATGCAAGGCAATCCGGAGTAGTGTCTTGCCGACATCTCTATACACGAATGTAGTAGGAAGAACGGCAATACGAAACCGTTCTGCTTGGTTAACAACAATGTCGCTTCATTTGTTAAGAGCTTTGTTGTGGGGGAACACGGGGACATGGTGGGGCCAATACAGGTATTATTCGCATCCATCCTATTGTGGAGAATTCTGGGGATCCCCGCCTAAAGCATATGCGCACCCTTCACGCCATAGCAGCATATTACAAACGGTGGATATTGGGATAGAATTCGTCAAAATGCTAGCGCTGCTTTCTTTTGCCACCAATGTAGCTCCTCGAGGCTTACCGTTAGGTAAATTCATGTATCTGGAGGGAGGTGGATAGAGGAAGACTAAAATTTACCTTGGCTTGGCTCCAATGCCTGTCCAAGGACATAAGAGCAAGGCGAATACCGAGTAACCGCCAAATATACTGGTGGCTACACAAAGTATTGCATACACCCACTGGGAAGTGCCGGATCTCTGAGGCAAATATGTACCGTATATAGCAAATATCCACGTCGTATCTCGGTTACCAGCACAAACCGGTCATAGGTACAATATCCGCAATGCAAAATATCTGCGTGCTTTGTTAATTTGATCGGCTGTTGGAGAAGCGAGTGCAATGGTGGCTGTAGAGCTCCTTGACTTCCCATTGAGTAGAAGAAGGCATCAAGTTAGGCTAAACACATGCATTCAAAGGAGAGAAGAAGGGATTGGGTTTCAGCTTGGCCTGAATACCAGCTTATGCGTATTGGAACAAGACGGACACCAAAGTAACCACCTACCTCAGGTGGTCACATAAACAAGGTATTACAGCGGTCTAAAGTTATGTATTTAGCCATCCATTATGCCCTCTACCATCAAAAGACAAGTCGTCTCTCAGTGCTGCAATAATGGCAACAAAAAGCAAACCCAATATTGCTGTTGCTCTTATCATGCTCTTCGTATATGCTTCGGAATGAGAAATTCTAACTTCGCCACAGCTGAGGAGCTGAGAATAACGTCCGACTTCGGCATCCACCTCGTTTCCGCGGAGGGAACGAGCCAATTTTAATACATTTGCTATTCAACTGCCAATAGGAGTCGCGCCACATACACTCAGTTAAGTTTTGTGCGTTGCAATACATAATGAGACGCCTAGAAACTGATATATGCCAGTTAGCTCAAAAGTGTTTTAGTGTCTCCCCTTCCTTCACTATCGTCTGAGTCCCTCCTAATTGTTTGCTCGTGAGAATTCGTACTTATACGAGTCTTATTGCAGAACATCATGGGCACCTCTGAATAAGTTGGGTGCCAAATCTCTCGCCCATTTTCCTACTTACCTAAGGCCCCGAGATGCAACGCTGTACTCCCATTCTCCTCCAATAGGACCTGCCTGCCTATACTCAGGCCTCTGAAGGTTGATCGAGGAAGCTTAATTAGGCATCATGTACAGAAAGAAAGGAAATGGAAGGAGATTGATGAGACTGAAGGCTGATGTCAACATGGGAACGTCACCCCACGCTCCAAACGAACTGGAATCGTGTTCAAACTGCTTCCCGCCTCTTCCTCACAAAGGCGAACTTAAACGCATTAGGGTATATTACATGAGGAGCCGATCAAGTGGGAATCAAAATGACAGTAATGAAGACGTGGTGTCCTGAGACCTTTCCCAGGTGGAAGAAGGCATCACGATAAGCAGAAAATGTGCAGTAAAAAGAAAAAGGCGGGAACATTTAGCACGATCCGAAGCCCACTTCTCGCGTAGAGGAGCAAAACAGCTACCAAAGTAACCGCTAGATATCAAGTTGCCACATATGCAAGGTATTACAGAGGAGGCCACAGTTGGGATCACAGCATTTTGGACAACAATTAGGCCTGTATTGGCAACCAACATGTTTCATGCATTATAAAACACCTAAATAGTAAGAGATATGCTTGATAAACTAAACAAACCAACGACGTTTGGTTTAAAATATGAATTAAACTTGTTTGTTTAAAAATACACCTGTACGTTGTATTTAGAATAAGTGCTGTACAATGTTTTTTTTACTCATGAATTTTACGAGGAGTATATTTTTCCTCAGTACCTGAGAAATTATTCATAAGATCGGATTAATGCACTTAAATGCAGCGAGGGCAAATAGTCTTGAAACCGAGTTGTTCTAACCCCTGGCTACGAAAAAGCGTTTTTCAAGCCGAGCACTAGTAGTCAGCTGCTCCGGGAAGAATTCGGTTATTTTATTCCCATATTATCGATTAAGTTTCGATCTCACGTGCGTATTTTTCGTTTATCCTCATTTGTTGTGCACGTACTTGTACTCATTTTCAAAATGGGGGGTGTCTCTGGCGAGCCCCTTGTCAATAACTTCAAGATTCCCTCCTGGTAACCTGCTTTTAAAGTAATCTATTTTTAGGGCCGCCAAACCACCACCAGGTGTACATTTGGATGTCATGAAGGATGGTAAACTTATACAGGTATTTCTCTGGTCTCTGATTTTACCTTCTTTTTACTGCGAGTCACTTTTCGATCTCAGTTTCTTTGGGTGTATGAAAATCTGCATTTTATTTTGCACTTTAGAAACTAATGATGGACGACAAATCGTGTTACTTCTTTGGTCGCAATCGCCAGCTCTGTGACTTCGCTATCGACCATCAATCATGTTCTCGTATTCATGCCGCTTTGGTTTGGCATAAGAACCTTAATCGTGCGTTTCTGATTGATCTAGGAAGTGTGCATGGGACTTTCATCGGTCGAATCAAACTCGAACCTGAACGACCACAACAGGTCAGCTACGGTTCCTCAAGTTGAGCAATTTTTTTGCCAAA
The DNA here is from genome assembly GCA_900622495.1 of Hydatigera taeniaeformis. Lineage (NCBI taxonomy): Eukaryota > Metazoa > Platyhelminthes > Cestoda > Cyclophyllidea > Taeniidae > Hydatigera > Hydatigera taeniaeformis. Next base: position 47,393 of record UYWX01020333.1, on the reverse strand, counting down.
ACCTATAAATTACTCTCTCATCAGGTTCCTATTGACTCGGAGATTCACTTTGGGGCTTCCACACGGGTCTACATAATTCGAGAACGGCCAAATCCAATAATAAACTCCTCCACGGCTGAGGCAGATAGGCTGATAAAGGAGGCTGCAGATGCCACTGGCAACGCTAACAAGTTACCACAGAGCGAGGTCGAACTGGACAACCTGACCCAATTTAATACAGCTCATAATCGTCGAATTGCTGTGAGCGATATGCAGCCACCCACTGTGTCAGTCGTACAACGAGGACGCAGGAATTCACTTAACCAGCGGCTCAGTGTTCACTTTAGTGACATCGAAGAAGTTATCAATCCTGAGGACGTGGACCCATCTATTGGTCGCTTCCGGAATCTCGTCCAGGAAACCTTCATTCCCAATAAGGTAAGCACTTTTCTCCCGTGCTGGAAATGCATTAGATCATCTCCTTTCTCACTCGTGTACCTTATCTGCCCAGGGCGCACATAAGCACGAAGGAGCGGACATCGGCATTGCTGCGCCTAGGTCCAACCCAACCCCTTCCAGGCCTTCAATTAACGAACCAGTTGCAAATCAGTCGACTCGGCTAGCGACTACGGTGAGCAACCCCAGCTTTACCCTCGCCGCAAAGTTAGGTTTACCGATGCCGAACCTGGCGCCTGAAATCGACTCAGTGGAGCCACAAACCACACCTTTGATGCACCGGCTACCGACAACAGGAGCAACACGTCTTTCGGCGGAAGACATCTTTGGAGGACCGCTTCCGGGACCCAAGGACGAAGCTGCCACCGGAGGTAAACGCCCTGCCAACACTTCTTCTGGAGGTGAGGAGGCTGAGAACGCAGCACCAAAGAAGAAAAAGTACGCCAAGGAAGCTTGGCCCGGCAAACGACCAGGATTTCTTGTGGGTCCCTCAGTTGCGTGAAATCGCCCCTCCCCCACCTCAGTTTTTCTTTGTACATTATTATCCTAACAATAAAATTAAAGCGTTGTACTCACACTCATCAGTTACTTTGAGTTCGAACTCTTATGGTCAAGCGTCGGCAAGCGATAAGAGCCAAGCCATCTAAGCGCTTCAAGACCAGTGCAGTGTATACGGACCCAAAGGGCGTGCACAAACAAGTTCCCGAGGATTAAGTGACCGAAATTCACAATATTGGGCAATTTTTCCAGAGGAGGTCTGAATCAAGAGCAATTAAGGCTAGCACATACAAACTAGGATCGTCAGAGGACAGGCGAGTACGCACGTCTAGGTGTTTACAGCCACAAATGAAAGTATCGACAGTTCAACCTAACAGGCAAGTGCAAGATAGTACAGTGCAAGGGAAACCATTTATCCCACGTGGGAAGACTCGAATAGTACATATTCGACCAACCATTTATTTGTACAATTATTCGTTCTCCGTAAGCCTTATCTTGGCATTGGGATTAACTACACGAATATTTAGTTCCTTTGCACGTTCAACAATCTTGACACGATTTTTTCTTGAAACCGTCCTGGAAATGACACCCGCATGGGTGCGATGCTGCATCATCAAAACCTCCAGTTCCTAAAAGCATGTTAAAAATGCTGGGAGATACTTTAACGTTGTTGATCAAAACATGCTTGAACCCATCTGGATGAATGTGCCTAACACGTTTGGCCGTCCGATAGCCGATTTTCGGCATGCGAAGCTGACCCTTAAACCGACGACGAACCCTGTTGTCGATACCCTTCGGCTTGCGCCACTTAGTACCAAGACGAACATAACGATCACTCTGGTGTCTATGCCACTTCTTGGGGTGCTTCTTCACTATCTTTGGATGTGGCAAAGGTTTAAGCGCCATTCTGCAGAGGAAAATGACAGAACTTTATCCAAATACACAGACCGTAAGCACCCAACACGGCTGCCAAAACTCACACGAAGAACCGCAAAGAGCGCGCGTTGAGAGTCAACTAACCACTAAAACAGTGGTGTCGGTTTGGTAATAGATTGATTTCCTAATTAGTTTTGTAAAAGAAGATTTTTTTACAAGTCAAAATAACATTTCAACCACCGTTTTCTTCGGTTAATAGTCATTTTTACGCACTGAGCAAAATACATGGTATCTCACACGCCTCTGTAACGAGCTTAACACACCCTCACAAAACCCGCCCCAGTTTGTAGCCTGATCCCCGAGGAGACTCGAACACATGTCAAACGAGTCGGTTGTGCTGAACGACACCCACGGCAACCTATATCAAGCCGGAGACACCGACTCCCCACCGGGATAGCGCCCACAAGACCGGCAAGCCCAAACCCACGCCCGAAGACTTCATTGCCACCCAGGTCATATGAATCCGCCAACCCACTACACGTACTCTAGGCAACTAAACTCATATCAGATCAGCCACCTACCTACGTCTGATTGCGTCATAAACGTCGCTTCGGCGACCTCGATAGTTGACTCGTAATGCAGTTCAAGGACCACGATTACTAATCGCACCTGCACCAAAACTTCTGAATAAAGGCTAGCTACGCTCCTCATCCCTATCCAGCTAATGCTCCCCAATCCACGCTCATTTACACCGAAGTTGTGACCATTAATTCAAGCTGAACGTAAGGTTGATAATGATAACCTGTAGAAACTTGGATGGACTGGCCATGCTTTCCATTAATTGGACACAGAGAAAAGGTGCAATGCTTAAAATTTGCAACTCAGGAGCCAGAGAAGTCTCGAGTTACCGGAGATTTGCTGAAAGTTACGCGGATTCGCGAAGTCGGCCTCATTTGATAGGTGTCCACTTTCTGAAAAGTCACATGAATGAAGGATAACCCATCGTTAGAGAGGAATAACGACAAATAAATGCTTGCATATGTTGACTGAAGCTAAAACGTACTATGATTGCATTTACAGCATCTGCGAGTGTCGCATATTCCACCAGAGCCATCCTCTTATCACGACTGAAATGAGGAACAGATAAGTGGTGGAGCTAGCGTACAATGTGAAATAAAAATTTAACTTGAAGGGTCATGGGAGGAAGATGGGATTAAGAGATGCTCAAAAGACCTGATTGAAGGTTCAGACTATAGATAGTCTCTACCGAGAACCGCTTTGACAATAAAGTGATGGATTGAACCGAAAAAAAAACTAGCCGAAAGAGGTTAGGGTATTCACAACTGTCTAAGAACACACTTTAAATCTAGAAGAAGTGTTGAACTAGGACGTCTCGGAGATTTCCGCAAGTCGAGGCTAGTTACCTCTATAGTGGTTAAAACCTACTGGAATGGACTAGAGGCGTCAGTTATAATTCCTGCTCGGTAAAGACTTATTTCCGCATGCTACATTAAATGGGCTAGTCTGACTCAAATTTGCACAGAAATCGCTCCCCACCATGACTGAACACAAAGATTACACCTTCGTTCCAATTCAAAAAGATACTTAGAAATTATATGAAACCATATTTACAAACATAGACAGCTCTAGAAGCAACGCATGACTAAACAAGCAATCATGATAAACAATCTACCCTCAAAAAATCCCATGGTAAATGGCGGGAACATAAAGATATACTGTCAAGCTGAAAACACAATAATGGTAAACCAACGATACAGAAATACATATTTTACTTCTACTTTCACGCCGAATAACTGAGTTCTCACCGGTGAGGAGGGCTATTCACACTTGTAATTTTCCATCACTAAATCGACCTATAACAGTGGTGACGTTCCTAACTCGCGGGCACAACAAGCTAAACTTGGGAGCAGAAAATGAGAACTCACTCCATGGACTTCACAAGGGTGGGCGCGACTCCAGATAGTTTGTGGAAGAGGTCAGAGATCTTGGCTTCACTGATGTCTTCGGGTAGACCGGAGACATGGAGGACAGTGTTGGGGGCACAGATATTGTAAAAGTTTCGAGAGTTTGCAGAACGAAAACGATGAAGACGACTGCCCGTGTAGTCGCGGGTGAGTTCTGCCTCTAGCTCACCTGCCGGTGTCACGCTAAGGTGCCTGGAAGGCTGGCAGCGCAGAGGTCGACCCAGTAAAGGAATGCCGTTCAGGTACTGAAGGGCTATATGAAGCAAATGTTTTAGTAAACATCTCCAAGTTTTTAATCAGTACTGATGACTTAAAATGGTAGGCAAAACATGAAAACACGAGTGAACTCAGCATCACAACGAGAAGTGGCTTACAAATATTTCTAAGTGAGCGTGAAACGAGAATAATGCCATAGTTTTTTAACCTACCCATGTTCGCTTGGTTTGCATCGGCGAATTGGATCAGAGCAGAGTCCTTCTTGTTGTAAAGAATTTTCACCCGCTGTACATCCCCATATACGCCTGAAAAGGAGTGCATTTACTGCTACGATGCTACATTAATCTGGAAGTGATAAGTCTATCGATAATAAAGGGGTCCGCAAGTCCAGCGTGTTGTTACATAAAGTGTAAGTGAAAAACAGTACTATTCAACATGCGTTCCGGTCTCGCATAGCCCACTTGAGACCATGCAAAATATAGATCACATTAAATGCGTTGGTAGAGAGATCAAAATGCCTAGAGGCGAAGTGATTTAGACAGCATGAGGTGACTGAGGCGAAAACACTACCGAACAGAGTGAAGAGGATGTCCAGCGTGATCTCCTGTTATGTCCGTATGGAGACCATTGTTTGCGAAGTTCCCATTAGAAGTAGAGAAGGAGGATGAGGGAAGGTGAGAGAGGAAGAGGTAGTAGAAGTTCAGAGATCCAGTCAGATATGGCAAGAGATTGAAGGTAGGAGCGGTAGAGAGGAGCAGGAGAGGGAGGAGAGGTAGCAAAACAAAGCGGGTTAACTTGGTGAAGACATAGGAAATCATCTCAACAAACATCAACTACCGAAATGAAAGAGTTCTGAAATTATGCCCTTCCAATGCTGAGCAAATTTATATCAGATTAGCTCGTTGCCAGCAGCAAATTGCACATCGTACCTCAGCATTCAGCTGGGTGACTAAAAGGACCGGTGATCCAAACGGAATGTTGGCGCTCTGATCAACAAGTGCACCACCGCTGGCAGCATTCAAGTCGACAAAACCTTTACCACCGGTGGTGCCGTTAGCACTGGCGGCAATATGGACTAATGGGATCAATTGTCGGATGCTGTTGGCCTGCGCCTGCAAATGCTGACTTTGTGGCTCGGGGAATCGAGAGGCCGCAATAGCTAATATAAAGATGTACAGAAAACGCATTTGTGATAAGAATGTATTATTGAACAATCAACAAAGGCATCAAGCACAGCACGAGATTATGTGCGCAAGAAGATTCCCTTCTCCGAGGGACAGTAGTAGAAACGTTTGTACGTGTTCCAGTGTCACGTATTTCTAGCCTGAAGAGCATTTTACTCCATAAAGTGTAGAATTTTCTGCATTTCACGATGGATTGTTGCTATTGTAGACCTTATGATTTGAGCAAAAGCAAAGAAATAAATGGAGAGTCTCAGACTTCGCGTTCCGTCAAAAGTACACCACTAACAGCGCAAACGTCAGATTGAACTTGAGGCTAAAAACAGTGACATAAGGATACATATCATTCAGCAAAGAAACAATAACAAGTGCATTCATTCTTATTTCCAAAAAAAACATCATTTTGAATGCTCAACTTACCTAATGCCTGAGTTACCTCATTGGCAAAAGCGCTTAGAGTCTGAACATCGAGAGTAGCCAACTGCTGCACCGAAGGAAGGCCATTACTGGCGGAATGAGAGGAAGATAGTGAAGTTGTGCACTGGGGTGACATCCATGACTGTGCTCCTATCACACTTGTTGCTTGCTGCTGCTGGTGATCAGAAAGTTCTGGTGACAAAAATAGCGGATTTTTAGTGAAATCGCGACAGTACTGACTCTCCTGATGCACATCAAGCTTTTCCATATGGGAGTAGTTGGTGCGGCAAATGCCTCCAGCAGCAAATGGACACCCATCAAGTTGCTAAGGCGATAAAAAATCAGTGAACAGATGGAGAGTGTACAGTGAAGATAAAAAGATGGGGCTAACTCACATGCTTGGCAACATCAGTCGAAACTGCCTGAGCAAATTCAATAAAGGCTTGTGGATAGGAGCCACTCTTGAAGGTGACAATGCGAAGGATTTGACCGAACTTAAATAGCGCCTACAAAGACATCTAAACATCAGATTATCAAGTTTGGGAATTTAAACAAAGGTCAAACCAAAAAGTTGACAAACATGATAGGCATAATCAGCCATAATACAGATGACCCTCGAGACCGTTCTACAAATATGCCTTGGAAGTACTAAAATAACTTTAGACAAAGGGCAGAAGGACAATAGGGACCAAAAAGTACACAAACCTGGTAAAAGGGAACATAACCCAGAGGAGTTGTTGATGGATTTGTGACTTGCATCCAAAGAACTTTTCGTGAGCTGCTACCAAGAGAGGATGATGACCAAGTTAGAGCCTGGTGTGCTCTGTTAACATTCTCGATAATTTCAAAGAGCAGAGGACGCTTCGAAGTGGTTGTTAGATGCGGGTGCTTGGAGTACTGCACAGTGATAGTTTGACTGCCACGAATTACAGGTGGTGAGTAAAGATCGTAGTAGGTCAGCATGTTTGTGGCACTCTCCTGTTGCTGGAACTCCAGCATCGCCTGCGATAAACATAGAAAGTATGGTGGAAGGTTCGAAAGGCGGTGAGACGCAAAGGCTAACCACAGTAGAAGGAAACGCATGTAACACAAAGAGCGAGCTGCAAGTGAAATGTGAAATGGATTGCTTACCTGACCTGTCTTTGTAATAAGAACGTTTTCAACTAGACCAAATGGAATGGCAAGAGTTAGAACTTCTTTCTCACTGACGTCTGTGGGCAAGGAACGAATGTAAACCACGGGGGAAGGTTGGTTGTGATCAGATTTCGACTGTTCATGCTAAAATTTGAATAAATTGAGCATACCCTCTTAGATGTCGAAAGTTGATCGCAATTAGCTTGTTCGCCAAAATATGGGTACTAAAAATAAGATAGTGGGTAATCTTTCAAAAAAGCACAAAGTAAAGTCAAGTACAAAAATTCGAAAAATGAAATCTACTCCATAGGGACTAGATCATTTATCAGGATTCGGAAAATAGCTGCCAAAGAAACAATGACTGATTCAAGAGGCTCAGACAGCGAACAAAATTTTGACAAAAGAAAAACAAGCAAAAACCCTAGGTCCATGTATTGACACCTCATTCAGTCGTTTTTTCTTCGAAAATCAAAGGCCGGCAATTCACTTAAATCAAAATTATCATGCCTATGACCATGCGGCGAACCCACCTGCCTTTTCTGGTCAAGCATAATGCACACTAAATGGACCTTTTAGAACTAAGCGCATTGGCAGATTTAAAAAATCTTAATTAAGATGGGAGCCGACTATAAGAAACTTATCGTTTATATTCATAAACTGCAGGTTGTTTCCACATTAGGCAATTTAGTGCTTAGGAGTAAATGCGAACTGTGAAAATATGCCTCGTAAATCCTGCACTACAATGTCTTCTGAAAGCTAATCGGCGAACGCATAGAACCTGAAACGTCTAACTATACCATTTCTCAGTTTAACAAGTGTTTTAGAGAACCCACTATAGCGTCCCGAGGCATAAGTGGGGTTGAATACATGTATTCCCAAGACGACAGGGCAAATGGGGCCTGAGCGTGCCTCGAAGGCCAGCCCACATGTGCACTGGCCAGACAAAATCTAAGTGACCGCCAAACGTCAAATAGTCACATAAACAAGGCGTTGCACTGCCCCTCTCTTCTTTTGAGTGACGTCCTCGGCGCTTCTCTTTGGTACACCTCCCGCACCAGCCACCACAACATATTCAGTACTACAAGAAAGTACCCTCGAGCCAACCGCGCTGCTCGACAGCTAGGAACGGTGTCTGGTTACCTCGGCGGCTTCAGCTGGATCTGAAGTTACGTTTGATCCTGTAATATATTCCAGCTTGTTTAAGTGGACTTTTATAGGTGAGAGGCGGGATCCAATTGGGAACGTGGATAATGTGCCTGAAGTCGGCGAGGAGCCTCCCTCCGATTGATATCTCTTACCTCATCTGTATCCTTCCTAACAGCGATGCCTAATAAATCGTCTACATCCAACTTCCTCTTAAAGTCTGAGAACCTGGGACCAGAGGGTAGACAGGCGGTAACTACACATCTGACAACCAGATTCGGGGCCGCATAACCTGTCGACCATCAATTTCTTCCAGGACTGGACGACGTAACTCTGCTCTAAGACATATACGTTACAGGGGAAACAAGATGAGCCACTGTCCTGTATATAAGGGGAACTGTAGTGTCATTTCCGTTACCTAAAAACGGATAGTGTATCGTAAATCCTGACATGAAATTTTTTCAGATAGTTCACGGCGGTGTCGCTTCAGTTGTTAACACCTTGTCTGTTGAACACGATAATAATGTGAAGCCAAATGCAGAAGTCAGACGGAATCTTTCGTTGTAAAGGTTTCAGAGATTGTCCGTCATCGATGTAAATGCGCCTACTCCACACCGTAGATAAATGCAACCCACAGTACGTGGCTGAATAGGAGTCATTAAAAATGTCGGGTTTGCTTTCAGTTGCCACCAGTGTAGCGTCACGAGACTCCTCATAGAGTGGAAGAAGGCAGTGAACGAGGATGGATGCATGTATTTCGAAGGGTACAGAGTAACTGGACCTGAGCATGGTTCGAAGGCCAGCCCACATGTAAAAATGTCATGTGGTCACGTAAACAGAGTATTACAGGCAAAGGCGCGAAACTTGATTTTGTCTAAATGCTAGCCCACGTGTACAAGAGCCAGACGCATCTCAAAGCAACCGTTAGATATCAAGGCCTAACATCAACAAGGTATACAACTCTGCCACTTTCCATTTTTAGCACAATTTTTGGTCTTTCTAATGAGCATAAACGACGACGTGATACGTTCCTCAAAATCCAGCCTATGTGAACCTATCGGCCCCGTCTGGAATCTTCCCGATTGATAAGTGAAGGAGACGGGCCTGACTTAATCCTTGCATTCGGGCAGAAAATATAGAAACAAGGCTAAGCTCAGCCCTGAAGTCCACCCACGCATCATGAACAAGATTACCACCAAGGTGTTGGTCTCCCAACAGCAACGCTGCAACGTCTGCAATGCTTGGGTTGTTTAGCCGCTTGTATCGGTGATCCTCATGGCGACAAACTTACCTCTGCCGAATGGACTGAACTTCGAACCATGCCGAGGCCCCACTTCCACCCTTTCTATCCGAACACATTACTCACCCGTACCCCTTCTAGCGTAGGAAAGGGGGTTTTGAACGCTAAAATATCAACTAATACTATCACTGGTTTACCCGACAGATCCTCAAAGCTTAGATCTCGAACTATACTAAAAGTGTGAATCGAAACGATGCTTTACACTTGGAATTTATAAGTCATTAGAAAAGTAACCTGATTCTCAGTTCAGTGTCGTCTATACGTATACACCTGGGTCGTGTTCAGCTGGCAGGGAAGCGGAAGAGGTATTACCCATTCACCTAATTAGCATCTTGATGAAGATAACTGGTTCGAATCTAAAGGCCTCCGTTAAACGTACGAGCGCGGGATAATCGCTAAGGACAGACACTGACTCAACTCCTTTCACATCAGCAGCGTATGCACCACTTCCAATAATCATATTTACCATCCGACAGTAGAATCCAGAATTTCAGCCATATTGAATAGCGGTCGCTTTCCGCTACCACCAATGAAGGACACTGGAACTTCCTGATGTGCGTAATGGCGGAGCAGAATGACGAACCAACATCGGAAGTCCTACCGATCTCTTGCCAAACCTGCAAGCTAAACGAACAAGCAAAATCTCGTAGTGGAAACAATAAATACAAACTTGCAGATGAATGGATCGAAACGTATGCAAGCACCGCGAACCTCAAGGAAGGAACACAGCTAATTTTCCGCGTCGTACCGACTTCCCCACGCTCGTTCCAATGAGAACTTTTGCGTGTGCTGAGCTTAAATAGGACAGAACTATGCAGAAAAATCAAATTGCTAAACCTAGTTGCAGAAGCACACAAACCTTCCTGCTGCTATCTCTCTTCAACTTTAACGAATGAGTAAAACGAAGTGCATCGGGTCTTAAATTTGATATTCTACAAACCCGTAGACTCCCTTCACATAACGACATCTATAGATAACGTTTTAATTTAAAAACAGACACAGTGGGGGGTGAGATGACGTGCACAAATGGGCGTCGCAAAACGCGACCCTGCTCCTTGACCACGGGATATAAGGGGCTATCTGGATAGGGCGACAGAGTCTCCGTGGTGATTGTAAACCTACCACCACGCAGAGCGACAAGATCCCATGTATCCCTGTTCAGCTGCACATTCTCACCTGGGTAGATCTCCATACCTAACTGTCGAAAAGTATAAACTAATAGATTAAGAAAAGAATCATGAACCGGGTAGTGTGTAAACAGTTCTATGAACTTAATTGGGCCTAGATAAAAGAATGCTTCTTAAATACGAAAAAGAAAATTACTTACTTGCCGCACCAAAATATCACCTTTGTAGACATGATCTCCGTCATTGAACTGAAAACCACGCAGCGTCTTTACCAAAACAGGCTTATTGATTTTTTCCGGTTGATCGCCGTAATTTGGTTTTTTCTTGACAGCAAAACTCCGTACGAGATTCTTAAAAACACCTACGGGACTCAAATGATATCAAAACAGACTTACCCCTGCGTAAGAATATGACCAGGGATTCCATGTTCACAAAGAGGGCAGCAGTGTTAATCTAAAAAAACAGAGAGGAAAAGAAGCTCCTTTCAAAAATCGACGCGCTAAAATCATAAAATTTCCGGAAAGTTGTTTTCGAAAGTGGAGATTGATTAATTGGAACACAGTATTCACTAAAGTAAATGTGAATTTTCCATATATAAGAGGCAGAAAATGAAAAAAAAACAGAAATGAACAACAAAAATGCTTAGCAAACCATGCTCATGAAATCGCCAAACTTCAATGCGAGAAATAAAGTCTCGCGCAGCGTACTTTGCATCGACAAAGACACACAATTTTAAAGTCTGCACTTCACGAAAACATTCGACGTTTATTCAAAAGTTGTGTCTTGAGTTTTGTAAAATATTAAAGAAACTATTTTTCGGTCTAGCTTAAATGAGACGAACACACTAATTCTTTTCCGTGCTAGTGAAAACCGGAGTCATGACACACTTCCAATAGGAGCTTATAATATTTTTGGAATGTCCCATCCCTAGGAAGCGGTTGCATTCTTCGGATACAGGATAAGGTCAGGCAGTAACATCGTTATCACTCATTATAAACTCTCTATGTGACCGATTTAACCGCAGGAATTAATGGAGAAAATATGGTTTCATATGACTGTTGAATGAAATAGCTTACGATTAATATGTGAACGTAAATAGAAACTTGGACTTCACGTCTGGTAGTATAAGCGTTTACGTATGTCTGCGTTTGTGCGTGTGGGTGTATATGTATGTAGGTATGCGTGCATGCATGCATGTATGCACGTATATCGTGAGCAACTGCTCAGAGAAAGTTGGATTCTTTGGATAACCAAGCTATGAATTTCCTAGATAGACCTGAGAACTGGGATTGCGGCACTATAAAAGCCTCGAAGCTTTAGTGTCAGTCGAGTGTTGACCATATTTCTACTGTTAGATAGCAAGTCTATGCGTAAAAAGTGGGACAATTCATGGATAGGCAATGCACTACATATGCAAGGGAGGGTTTAAGACCTGTTTGCGCGACCTAGGGATCTGGTTAGCCGGCAAAAGTACGTTAGTGGAAACTGAGTGATCCGTTACATTTGCCGAGAGTTAAGTGTGCAATCAGAGCATTGTCCCTAGTAAAATGATGTCGACTTCTATGGTCTCTATAGAAGATTCGCAAAACGTCCTCGTTCCATCTTTTGAATTCCAGTTGAAGAGATAACTGCTTAGGTTGTAAACAGTATCAGCCATTCTGATATGCGGACGTTGGTGCTTAAGCTTTGGGTATTGTTAATTGGCTGTTCAACCCTCAACTTAGTGAAGTCACTTGAGGTTCCACCACTGTAGTCCTGCCAGCAACTTGATTCTGCCAGTGTTTTAAGCGTTCTGGCTGGGGACAGTGTCAGGTTTTTGCCTTTAGAAAACTATCAAAAAGCTGTAGCATCTGCCACTTACCAGTTGCATCTTAAGATAGACCACTAAAAACAGCAAAATATGACGCTTGCCATTTGTTTCTTCTTGAAACGTGCGATGCACTATGGTGAACCCCTTAATAGTCATACATGATCAAATAGGAGCCAACCGGAACCCAATGAATGTCAGTTCATGTATGCCACTAGATAAACTCAGCTAAATGCAAGGCACAAGTTTGTTCATGTGGCCACGCAGCCGAGCTCAATGCAGCAAATCAAAATGCGAACTGGTGCTGGGGCTGCTAAAGACTAGCGAACAGCGCTCAAGAACACACCAATGAAACTATCTTCGAGTGGAGGTCTCCCCTTCTGGCCCCTCCATGTTTCCTAATTTTTATACACTTTTCCGCAGTAAAACTATAGAGCTCCTTTATTACGAGAAATAAATAGATATAAGACGTGAAAAAAATCAGTCCACACCACAAAATAGAACAACGATGAGCTTTGTTTTGATGTAAGTATTAAACAAGTCCCTGTGGCAAGAGACAAGCCAGAAGCTGGTAGGTAAGGAGAGCCGTAGCTCCTGTGATTTTTGGGAGCTCAGCAGTTCCGGGACAACCCCCAAAAACTGGCAAAGTGGAGGTGGCATTTTTTCGGAACGTGCGTGAATTTTCACAAGGAGACCCGAGAAAAGTTGTCGCTCCGGTGAAGGGAAGACAAAATTGTTCACGATAAACACAATACCTTCGATACGCAGGGTTCGAAAGCCATTTTATCGAGCGAAAAATGACCATGTCAACCTCATGGGGATTCGGCTGGAGACGCGCAGAGTGCACTGATCCATCAACTTGCTGGTTGATTGTGTTCTCTGATGGGTCATAGTTACCGATAAATCCAACCAGTGGGTGGATACGACTCAACACTGTCTACAAGAAAGTAAATTTTAAGGAGCAAATGAACTTGGAATGACAATCACCAACGAAATGCTGACTAATAAGGAGGTTTAGGTAGTTGATACATGAACATTTGATTGCATCAATTCACTCGCCAAAAACTTTTGACAAAAAGCGGCGCGTTTGAACCGGATGAACTTCAATATACTCAAGCCGAACATGCAAAAGCCACAATACTGAACCACTACATCGTGCGCATCTAAGCATTCATTTGAGGTCTGATGGATTAATTCTATCCACAGGCAAGTTAACAAGAAAGCATTCGAATTTTCAGCACATACCCTTGTGGATAAGGGAGCGAAGGCAGTCCAAAGATCCACAAAACTGGGCGGAATTCCGACCTCTTCCTCTAATTCCCGCAATGCCGCTTCAGACACGCTCTCACATGGCTCCATCTTCCCGCCAGGAAAACTAAACATTGCAAATGAAAGCTTGCAATACAGATGAAAATAAAAGTGAGAGAACAAAACGAATCTGCGACATTACCTTACCTCACCTGGAAAATGGCGCACGAGAAGACTGCGTTTCGTAAACAAGATAGCAGGATGGTGGCGGTCATAGTAGCAGAGGGGAATTACAATAGCCGAATCAAAGGCTCCATTTGGTGCGGGTCGGACTGGCGCCAGCTGTCGCAGCAAAGAGACGCAACGCTGTCTGTTGACGGAACCGAAGAGCTCGGTTACTCTGGACATCTATGCACGTTGACGCCAATGGACGAAGTTGCGACACTAAAGGAAGTCATGAATTCATTCACAGCTGAGATAAAACTACCCACTTTTACAACATAAAACGAAAAAGACACTGACATCCTTTTGAAAGGAAAAGTACCACCCCATCTGCACATTGGACGACTCTCACTTACAGACAAATTGAATGGCATACCGACACAAAGACAAGGTCTCCGCCTTATTGGGTAGAAGTATTGGAATAGAAAAGGCGCCTGTGAGATACAGTTGAAGTGGATTGCAAACTAATGTGAATAAAAACAGTGAAAACAAAGCAGCTATGACCGTCTGCAAATCAGTTATTATTGTGACTATTATTAGTTATAATAATAACATGCGTCGTAGCAAGCAATTACATATTCATCGGAATATGTAAAGGACTATGAACTTCACGTAGATGCGGTCTGCAAATGGAAGACGGTATAAAATATTTATTTTTAAGGAAGGCAATCCAGAGACTAGGAAGCCTCACAGCCTATCAAAAACATCAGACTGTAGTTGAAATTTCCACTGCGTATCTTACCAGTTCTGACCCCGCTAACACAAGCCGCTCTCTTGCTACGCGCGTTTTAAAACTTATTACAAAATAAGCTAAGTTATAATTTGTTAACACTTGATGTCTGACGGCCGCTTTAAGATGCGTCTGGATCTTGTACGCCTGAGTTTGCCTTCGGGCCAAGCTCAGGCCTTATCCCTTTGCTCTTTCTGGCATACATGTATTCAGCCCAATTGGTCTTCTTCTGCCCGCTCCGAGGTTGCAAGGCATTACGACAGTAAGCGGACCGGTCTTTGGACCAGGTCGGAGCTAAACTCCTATTCACTCTCTTGAATACATACATTCAGCCCAGTCGTTAAGACTACGGTAGTAGCTAATCCACTAGGTAATTAAATAGCTATAGTGTTATTTTTAGTGAATTAAGGGTTGTATAAAAATCGCCCAGTATCGAGATTCTCTAAAAATTATTTAATGTGAGAGTCATATTGCAAGACCGCTTCCTATTCCTGAACCTTCGCTTAAGACTTTAAATGTACAATATTAGAAGTTACCTAGTGCTTATCTTACAGACCTGTTTGACCTGGTTCAAATTTCATATTACGATTCTTCGTAGATTCATTTGAGACTAATCTACTTTGAGAAATGCATGACAACAAACACTACGTTTGATTGCTGAAAAGTCTAGTACATCGAAGCGCCGGTTTCGTTGTTTGTGCCGCATAAGTGTTCTTCCGCGGGCAGAGTGAGGTCCACTTTAACGGAGTCGACAAAACGGTACACCTTGCACCAATTAGAATATGGCGACCCCTCAAGAGCTTCATCCGCCCCCTTAGCCTTCGCTACGCTCACGCCACCACGCAGTCCGTGGAGATAGACCGATGGCCTCGGCACTTGGCTATAGTTGTCCCGTTTCGTTTGATTGGATTTCAGCCTGCAAGTCAGCATGAAATGGAGTAACAAGTGAAACGAGCCCAGCGAAACTTACATGTTATAACATATTTCAGTTCCGAGGCAAGATTTCCGACAAATGGTACAGCATGTTATGGGTACCACTTTCTATGTTATGGGAGCAGTTTATAAACATTACGTCTAAGGTTGGCAGTGTCATGTTCCCTTACTTGGGAAGGTATACTTGTGTATCATTGTCTCGCCTCCAGTTGCTCAAACGCGTCTGCACACTGTGCGTCACGCATTTGCGTACGTAGGTCTAAAACGCATTTTGCACCATTTGTGATCAGTTATTAAGTGCGAGAACAATGGATTATCATTGCTATGATGGAATTTGTCTTATTGTGCAAATAATTGTCAACCCCACTACTCACCAGCTGTAATGCTCGTCTTCTGAGTTCCCATTCATTCCACGTATACTTCGAGTCTATATGACGTGGAATTGGATGCACTACAGTCTGAATACCCTCATCAACTAAAAGCTTTGATTCCACGGGATCCTTTTCGTTCTAAAACGTCAAATTGCATTTATTTAGTCATATTAATCACAGCACGAAACCTAAACTGACTTGAGATTTTCCGCATTTTATCAATCCATTGCTTACATCCACAGGATGCTTTAGCACACCACACACAAATCACTTACGGGGAAGAATGCATTTTCCTTTTGGAAAGTTGAGGTCATATTAAGAAGGTTTATCAGCTCGGCATTTTTGCGTGCAACTTCATTTAGCTCCGCAATGTACCTATCAATGAGTTGAAACATCGAAATGGCGCTGCAAAGACTTTCCCGACCACAAATGTATGCACAATAAGTCATTCACTGATTAAGAGAGCTTATGGTATCAAAATCGCATTGAGATAGATAAGTGCTTCTGAACACGATCAACTCACTTTCGCTTAGTGATTCGAGAACTTACCTTTCAGGTGCAGAACCAAATTCCATGGCAGCCTCAACTGAAGAGAATCCATAATTTTTCCCTCTAAACACAAACACTCCAATACAGGGCGTGCAGGGAATGGGCAGACCTTGGTAGCGGACGATAGACCATGCACAAAATCCCTTGGGGCGCAATGATACAATGGGATAGAAACTTACATTTAAGTCAACTTTTACCTCTGAATTTGGAGCTGGAAATACCCAATTGGAGATGTCCTGCGCTTTGGGTTGAACCTTTGTGTTAGCTTTCTATTAAAAGGGCATAATTACTTGACTATTAACAGGACAGACTGCCTAATAGAATGAATATCAGAAGGCATGCGGCCAAATCTGTAACCTACCTTTCGCACTTCGTCACACACAATTTCGGCTCTGTGAATCAAATTGAGTAGCCGCGAGGCCTCCAAAAGAACATGTCGACGAAAGCTGAATTGCTGAAGACTATGGAGTAGATTTGAGAGCATTGCAATAAAGGTCACGTCTTCTTTAAATTTCATCCACAGTCTAGCTAACTCGATCAAGCGCTTCTGCAATGTGCATAAGAATGTTTCAAAATATTACGATGTACTCATAAGCTTGAAGTATCCAACGCAAACATCAAGTCATAGAAGTTGTTCAGTTTTACTCAGCGCCTATTACCAAGGATCGTAACTTTTCAACCATCACATTAAAAGTAGTTTGAATTTACAAAAAAAGAGATTCTCTACGCCACTCTGCCAAACTGCCATTCCATGTCCCTTAAGGGCTGAGCTGGTAGTTACGATAAACCTCCTTAAACAATAATAAGACACAATGGAGAGAAAGAGCAGAGCCTCCAAGTAAAAGACTAAAGATTTCATTATTTCCTACAACCCAAGAAATAGTCCACTGCTCAATCTGTGACAAGAACATACCTGGAAAGAAGGGTCGAGGGTACTCTGATTATTCCTAAGGGAATGCAGAATCTCACCAAGAACTTTAACCAGCTTATCTTTGTTTTCTTGGTGGCCACTTTCCAAGCCGATAAGGTTGCCACGCAACAAACGCAGATAGACTGCCAACTGTCGTGCGTTAATTGTCGCCGTCTTTAGTAGGTTCCGTGAGATGCCCATCTTTTCGGCTTCGATGGCTGCCACGTTTGCCAAAGTTTCAGTATTTGTGTCAAAAGCCGCAAGCTTTAGGTAAAGACCTAGTTGGATGTGCAGTAATATTTGAAAGAGGCATGATTTCACGTCAAACGTGTCTTTCACATTGCTTCAGCTGGCAATTAGCCTATCAGGACATCAATTATAAGTCATTAAGCCCCTAAGCTGCCCTAAAAGCGATCGTGTAGCAATTTCATTCGTGCTCGGACCATCCTTTCAGTTGGTTGTCCAGGAGGGTAAACTTTCAAAAATCCGAAGTAAATATGTGCCTAAAAACTGAAACATACTTGTAAAAAGTGCAGCATGATTCTCAACTTCCTCCAATTGTTTGTCTAACGTTTCAACCGTTTTGCGTATACCTTCCTCAACCAGTTCGGGTACTAAAATCCAACAGTGTCAGTTAGTGGCTTTCAAACTACAAGCATTTTTGGACTGCTACGATCTTGCTTATTTTTGGCTTAAAGGACAAGATAGTATAACTGTATAACTGTTAAAAGAAAGTAACAAAGTTGTTAAAGATTAATGAGCGTCACAGAGTCCAGTGCTAATAAGGGAGACTATTTTGCGATAATTAGGATTCTACTGGCTACAGTGAAGTTAAATGCTTCAAACGTTCTATGAACCGAAAGCCGATGTTTAAGAAAACTGGCGTATGGGACTTACGGTTGTCAATGCCTTCACCACCAAAACCCAAACTGAAGTTGTAAACTCGTGTTCCCAAAACAAGTCTTACAAGCTCGAAAAACCTTTGCTCGCGCCGTTCTGGACGCATGGAGCAAAACTTTGGTAGTTCATCGATTGGCAAATAGGTTTGCAGTATAGCTAAATTGACATAAGACCAAGACAAGGTGAGGACACTAAACAGCTGAATCATTTAAGTGAAAACTAGCGGTGCAAAGTAAAAGAACCCCGACTTTCTAGATTATAAGTACGATACAAAAAAAAACTAGCAAGCAAATCACACATGTGGCTTCTCGAACAACTGCCATGCGTTTCGCTGAACCAAGGCCAGGGTAGAGAAGAGTTCCGGTGATGACAAAGCGATAAATAGCTTCATAATCTTCTGGAATATTTCTAACAGGAGCACATATTTTTTCAAGTACAGGTTTGAAACGGGTTGCAACGATATCTTCATGTTCTTTCAGGAATAAGTCTAAAGATTAGCACCAATCATAGTTGGTACAATAAAAAACCTTTTGTACAATCATCATATTAAAATTCCAAAAGATTTAAGGCAAATGAACTCACAATTACTAGTGTGCTTTATTTAGACGTTAATCTCAAAAGTAACCACCTCCTTAAACTTATGTACACGAGTAGGAGTAATAAGTAGGAGCTGAGTAAATCGCAAAGTGGCGTACTAAACGAGTTTTTAGTTACCTCTTGGCATGTAGTTCATGTCGAAAAAAATCTGCATTTTTATGGTATCCAGAGAGGGTGAATTTTTTTCCATTATTCGATCAACACACACCTACTTTGATTATCAATGTATAAAAATACCTGCTTCAGCCTTTGTATGTCATCGTTGGACAGAAGCGCATTTTTTGAGAATTTATAATTTCTGTTTATTAAAACAGCTTTAATCTTATTCATTAGAGTATTAATATCGATTACTCACCATAAATGCAGCTAGAGGATCAGAGATATGCTCTCCCCTAGCTTTGCACTCGGCGACGATAGCGGATACTATTGAGTTAATGATAGACGCAGCTTCATCCTCCCATCCCGAGGCCGAAAATGAACGACAAACGCCAGCCATGCCAAACCAAAAAATGCACATAAACGTAACCATAGCAGTAACACTTATTTACACTATGTAGTCAGTTTAAGCAAAACTTTCGTTTCGGCTCGTTTAGTGCGACGCATGCAAGAACCGACGATCCTTTATTATTTTTTAGCTTTGAATTTTAATTTTAAACCTTTAGGTCTACTTATGTTTTGTTGGTCCTACCATCAAACTGCATTAGAGGCAACATGACCAGGAGGTTAAAGCGATGTTATAATTAAGCACAGTAGGATTGCATAGCAAAACTCTACTTTATATCTATTTGCTGCATTCTTGAGTGCTTTTCGCTGTCTACAAACAGCTATAACCTGGAGGTTGCAACTGTAGCGATTGAGACTTTCCACTAACTACACTAAGACATTATATAGGTTTAAGCACTTTGTTTTGGTAAGTAATGGAAAAAACTGGACTTTGCAATGTTCCAAAGGTCAGGCCATGGGTACGAGAGTGACAAGAATACCAACGTGCCCACCATTCCTACAGATGCACACATGTACGCCTGATGTCTAACGGTTACTTCTGTATTCACCCTGCTTTTTGTACGCATGAGCTAACCTTTGAGCCAGATCAAGACTTAATATTTTATTATCTTAGTATAGTAGAAAGTTATCCCAACTTAATGCCTGCAGTGGTGGTATCAGAAAAGGAACCAGGGATTTTCAACAAACTATTCCATTATCCACCATTTGTAATATGCTGCTATGGTGTGAAGGATCCTCGAAATTCTTCACAGTAGGATGGATGCGAATAATACCTGGGTTTGGCCCCACCATGTCCCCGTGTTCCACAACAAAGCTCTTAACAAATGAAGCGACATTGTTGTTAACCAAGCAGAACGGTTTCGTATCGCCGTTCTTCCTACTACATCCGTGTATAGAGATTGTCGGCATGACACTACTCCGGATTGCCTTGCATACGGAGCTGTGTTTGATTTCCATCCTCTCTGTGAAACGTCTGCTTGAGACCAGTGTGTCAACGTCTAGACCTGGAAGCAATTGATGGCCATACGATACGTGTGGCCCTCATTCCTGCTGTCAGAGTGGACGTAACTCCACATCAAATTGAAGTTGCTGAGAGGGTCAAGTGTCATCTCTCAGTCTCATGTAGTTGGTGGCTGACGTGACTGACTCATGGGTGTTTCTTTGTAGTAGCACGGGGTATGTTGTGATGGCTGGTGCCGAGGTCGTGACTTAAAAGGGAGGGAGGGAGGGAGGGAGGGAGGGACAGTGTAATACATCGTTTATGTGACCACGTGATGTCTTTCCGCCAGTTTGATTTTAGTCTTGTCCTTGTATACGTGGGCTAGCCTTCGGGCTAAGCCAAAGCCTAATCCCTTCTTCACCGCCTAGGATGCATGCATTCATCTTGACCTAATGCTTTATGATAATTTGCGCCTAGGCTCAGGAGCTAATTGACATTTATGATCTTGCACCTTCTGAAGCCGGCTTACTAGTTTTTTAAAGATCTATCGTGCTATAAAGAGCACGCTACAGCTTTAGAATGTGCAGGGTGCTTCCCTAAACCCCACCGCCAATCCATGGTGTACTGGCTTCCTGACAAGAACATCAATCTCAATTAATTCTAAGCGAACTTACATAGTCAACTAACAGGAAGTGCCCTTAACTTTTGATTAAAATTGTGATGGTGACATGAAGATTACGAGTTAGGGCCCATTATGCAGTAACTTTGGGGACGGGTTTTGCTGCACTATTTTTATGCCTAAATGAAGCTTTAAGAAAAGCCTTGATAAGTGTGCAATCGTCTGTTGAGAATGGACTTGGAGCAGAACAGGTGAGGCTGATTTCCATAATCTTTTGAACATTTCGAGTATCGCATTCGAAATGTCGGGCACTTTTAAAGGAAATTCCCCACTTGTCTTTTAAATAATAACCACACTCACTACCATTTTAGAGAATGAGTGTTTCGATTCAGTTCACATTAAAGGGTTTTAGGGAGCAGAATTTGAAGACCAATTAGGCGTGGCAATACTATAGCCTGAAAGAAGAGCAAACAACTTCTTCTTCGAGGCATGCATCGGAGAACGTGGACATGGATGATGATATAATCAAAGACAGGGACACAGCCATCCCTCGTTCACCTGGACTTGTCGCACTTTTCCAGCGAAACGCCCACAAACCCGATTCTACTAATGATGTCCATCACTAATGGCCTCGGTCGTAGACACCTGACTTTTCAACTTTCCAAAATTCCCCATAGGGTACAGCAACCAAAGCAACAAGAGTTGGGACCGCTCTTCGGGCGTTTGAGGCCACTGGTAACACCTGCCTATCTTCGGAAGAAACTGACCTACAGAGAAAACAAGCCGTGTGTAAATGAGACTGCTTAACATCATCCCCAATTTGCGATCATTTGAATGCAGAGGCAGGTTCCATAAAGTTCACTAATACTTCAATGAACATTTTACTCCTCTTGTGTTCTAGATTGCATGACAAGCATTAACAAATGGACAAGAGCATTCTGAGCAGCTTGATTTTACTACAAACCTTTTCCACGCATTTCAAATCAAGATGAAAGTGTGACGCAACTTTTCTTACCTCATCGTCCTTAAACAGACATAATTTCTCGCATTTATTCATCCGATTTGTAGCATTTAACTTTGATCTATTGGAAGTGACTGTCACGACTGGTAAGTTTTGAACTCATAGACACGTTTGATAAGGGCTAATTGGTCTGTTATTCCCAAAGACTTCGCAGAGTTCGATTGTCTTTGCGTGAAAACATTTTCAGCTTTCATGATGCTGATCCAGGCGTATGGGTATTTACATTATTTCCCTTGTGCCCTTGTCAGTTGTGGATTGATGGCGCAGTGCATCTTCATTAACTGACCAGCAGCAGGGTACCGGAATGGCCAAGGGTAAATGCTGGCACTTCGTGTCAAGGGTTACCTTTTCACTCGCTTAAAGGAAACAAAGGGCAATCGCAAACCTGATTGTACAGATGACCTTCTATTTTGCATTGAACGACTGCTAAAGCACTTAAAAGGCGGACAATACGTTTCCAACAAAAGTGTGTGAGGTCATTTCGTGCCGCTCCGGAAAGTTGAAAAGGCAAGAGTCTAAAACTCAGGTCAAAGCGAACATTTTCAATTCAAGTGATCAGGTGATAAATAAGTCAAATTTAAAAGAAGGACTCCTACTTTCCTATTTTGTACCAAATTTAAGAATCTTACTCAAATCACTGTTAGGAGTAGGCAAGTCCGTTGAAAAAAAATTCGGTTGGCTTAGCATAGTGAGGTTCAGCTTCGATGAAAGCCTTCTTATTGTTTCACAAACATCCTTTGGGCTATCAGGGAAGTCTTGGGTATTACTACAAGCTTTAGGTCCTTAAAGCCCTTTACGACAAAATCTGTTTAAACCTTGCAAGGAAAGGGAGAAATCCTTTGCAATCTCTGTTATGGGCATTGGCGAAAGCGACTTCAAGTTGGAGAGTGTTTGCAAAATGACCTGACAATCTCAGTGATTCACATGGGAGATACGAAGCGATTAGGATGAACTGGACCACCCCACCATAAAAGGAATACAAATTAATTTGCCCTTATCAGATCGACAGTTCTCCGAGAGACACTTGGCTGAAACAGTTTGTCCTATCTCAACAATACTCGACCTAAAAGAAGGCAAAAAACCTCGTCAGCCAGCACTTAGGGCTTAGTAAATCAACTTGCCACCTAAAACTCTTTTATTGTGTTGACTTTTTGACCAGAAGCAACAGCAGTTTTAAGACTAGAAGGAAAGAAGCAAACATTCAAGCGACAGCTTCGCGTGAAGGTGACTAAACATGGAGAGATAAGTGTGGGCCAAATACCTCTAGTCACCCTAAACTTGTGAATTTCAGTGAAAAGTGACAGTGAGTGCTATTAATTTTAATAAGAATTATCTCATAATGAGGTACATTTTCGTGGAGCGACAGAGTGAATCACAGGAGAGAGAAAAGGCGATGGTAAACCACCAAGGACGGGGACCTGCTCAAATGCTCCGAAGGCCACACCGGCTCGCAGAAGCACAACAGCGGGGACTGCGGTTGCCGACTTTAAAGCCTGTGCTCCTCTGGGCACCGAAACCGTACAGTGTTGCTCCCTCGTTTGGGTTATGTCAAGGTGGACTTAGGAATTTCACGTTTCTGGAGACTGTGCATTAATAAAGCTGACTAAATGACTTCCAAACTAGGCAGTAAGTATGCTTCACTGGGCATTTTATTTATAACTTTTGATGAGCTACATGCCCATTTTCGCTTACCCATTAGAAGCGATGCTTCGACAGAGTGAAGTACCGCTTGCGATCAGTGAGGTGGCCACACGGATAGCCTCGATCCCATGCGAATACCTTCGATCCCCTTCCTTTGGCCAAACTTAATGCATTCCACTAAAGTGCTGCGTCTGCTTCCAGCGTGATTCAAGCATTACGGCTGCAGCTTAACAAAATGAAAGTGCGCCACTCAGTCAAGAGGCGCAGTCAAGGCTCCGTAGAAGAGAACAGAAGCGAAGAATGGCGAGCTGACAATCGTCATTGTTCTTTATTCTGAGCCGACGTTGGGTCACCTAAATGGACGGTTGATAGGTGTAGATAAAAATACTATGAAGGTTAACCTTTCGAAATTGTCTAATTTTTAAGTATCCACATAAAAACCTTTGAATTATGTCCATCCAAAATAAATTCTGAATTTTAACTCAAAATAAAGCCAACTTCTTGCATTAGAGGCTTGCTTAAATGTGAGTCAAGAGGTTATTGTTAAAGGTGCGGTAAAGGGCGAAACATTTGCCCCACTTGTAGGGTGCCGATCGAGTGGAGAAATTGAAAGTTTGTGATTACAAAATGAGAACCCAAAGTATCAACTATGTCTGAGCCTCAAACCCTTCGAGGCCTTTTTGTCGTCTAAAAAGAAATTCGTGAACCGCTGCAGATGATCGTCTGATGTCTTTCTGTTGGATTGCACGTTACCGCTAAATTGCTCAAACTGAACTCCTCTTAGTTTTATTAAAGAAAGTTGTAAATCGATGCCTCCATTCTCTCCAGGTAGCCGTTGAATGTGGAAATGACAAGGATGCTTGGCAAGGGGAGGAGTTAGCATGGGAAACATAGCGCCCAAGGAGGTCTGGTGTTGTTTTGTTTTGGGCTTGATTTAAGTGCAGTTTGAATGCCTAAAAAACAAGCAAATTGCAAAACAATCGACGACTTTCGTGCTGCAATTGAAGTCAGTCTAAGCAAGACTACCTCGGTATGGAAGCTGGACAATTAAAACTGGATGGTCACTTTGAGCTGCAGCAACGATATTTAAAGAATGCTTTTCGCAGGTGTCGGAGTAAGTGGATGAAATGTTGGCAAAGCGCGAGAGCGTCAGCGCGATTGATGCGATCAAAGGGTTGAGGAGGTGGACCCACCGACGATGGCTCCCCCGTTGTGGTACAGCATATTTCGGAGGCTCCAAGCAGCATATAAAACAGTGTTGTGATAGTCTCCGGTTTCGCCTGGAATAAGCCCTTAACACAAACACAATATATTTAAGTTGTATTTCCTACTTTCAATTCGAAATAACCTCAAAGGTCCACTAATCAACCGTCCAATCTAGTGAACCTTTTTTTCTACTTTCAATCTGTTAACAGGGCTGGTAATTGTGTGGCAGGAAGAGGAATTACGTACTTCTAAAACACGATGCCCTACGAATGGTTTGGACGCCACTCAACCAGTAATTACCAAGTTAATTAGCCTTCTCTCTTCTTGTCCGGTCTTGACTTTGTTTTTGGAACAGTGTCTTGGTCTTAATAAACAGTAAACCGCTTCTAATAGTAGTCAGGGCGCAACAGGAAGACAATTCACTTCTTGGTCTCAACTTAAGCGCCTTTAAAAGTGATGTGGGAAACGCTTCCTCTCAACGTATGGACCAACTGAATCATTTTTCAGTGAGAAGTTAACCAAAATTTATCATCTAAGTTATTTCTGTGTGCTTGTCTTTGCAATGGGATGTTCGTTTTTTGATAAAAGTATGCTTTGTGACGTCGGCTCCACTTACCGAAAGGCGTGTTCTAGTTAGATTGTTGAATGCTTGCGCCCTTTAGCTGAATTGAAGAGACAGACAACGCCCCTTTGCTACTGCTTGGTGTCAGCCACTCGCAAGTTGCAAGAAAATACAAAAAGAACGGTAGCCACTGTGGCAGTATCTACGACTGACAGTCCTGAAGGTAAATGCGTTTAGCGATTGAATGCAAGCAGTTCAGACATTAAATGCCATGGGGAGAGTTATTGCGCCCTTGAGACTGCACTGCACCTACCAACTTTCAAAATAACATACAGCCTTTCAACTTTCCATGCTAACAGGGGTATTTAAGTAACAACTTGTCAAAAAGTTGACGTCTGCCTAAAGGCATGGGCAATGCCACCCAAAAGGCGCGCATTGCTCCACGTCAGAGGAGTCAAATACACTTACTGGGAGGTGGATGTCAATGTGTTTAATAAAGACAATCAAAATGCATTGCTTTGGCCAGAGCAAAAAGCGGTGCTTCTTGCACAGCTACCGCATAAAAAATCGCAGCATTCCAATCCCCTTAAATGCCAAAGTTTCAAAACACGCACCTACAACAGGCAAAAATAACACATGTTTTCCTTGTTAAAATGTCTTTTTAATCGTTAAAGGCACCGAAAAAAAGAATTATCCAAACAATGTGCTCTACCAAACCGAATCAGATGCATTGCATGATCAAATATTCCATTTGAGATGCTTGTGGTACAAGCTGTAGCTGCATTCCCTCCCCTACGACGTGAATTCCTGATGCCACTGAGCTGCTGTAAAATCAGCGTTACGGATCCAAAAGTGCATGCTCTCAAGAGATCAAATGATAGCCGTGCAAAAGATAATGCGTAATGTACAAACAGATTTCGAAGAGTTGTAGGAGAAGTATGTATTAAAGCTTGATGGATTTCGCTCGTTAATACTGTGTTGAGCCTTCTTTTACCAAATAATCTACTACTGTTTATAAAGCGAAAAGCAACTCCGACTTACATGATCGAGAGCACATCTTGGATGATACCATAAAGTGGAGTCAAAAATTAGGTTCTATGTTGGTAGTGCAAACCCCACAATCTTTTGTCTTGTTGTAGCAAACAAAACGAGGTTTAAACTGGTGCAACTTCGAGAAGTGGAGCGCACTCTGACATGCACATGAGTAAATGTTGTAAATGACTGCTAAAGCACTTAAAAGGCGAACAATACGTTTCCAACAAAAGTGTGTGAGGTCATTTCGTGCCGCTCCGGACAGTTGAAAAGGCAAGAGTCTACAACTCAGGTCCAAGCGAACATTTTCAACTCAAGTGATCAGGTGATAAATAAGTCAAATTTAAGAGAAGGAATCCTACTTCCCTATTTTGTACCAAATTTAAGAATCTTACTCAAATCACTGTTAGGTGTAGGCAAGTCCGTTGATAAAAATTCGGTTGGCTTAGCATAGTGAGGTTCAGCTTCGATGAAAGCCTTCTTATTGTTTCACAAACATCCTTTGGGCTTTCAGGGAAGTCTTGGGTAGTACTACAAGCTTTGGGTCCTTAAAGCCCTTTACGACAAAATCTGTCTAAACCTTGCAAGGAAAGAGAGAAACCCATCTGCGAACTACAGTATTTCTTTGCTCTTAACCATGCAGCTCTTCAAATCGCCGAACACTCCAAATCATTATCTCTCAGTGTTTGAAGCAACTATGGCTCACAGTACGAATTTATTTATTGAACAACATGTTATCTGTATCCAAATTGCAACCCAAGATGTTCACCGATTTTCTTACGATTGCCACAGCGATTTCCCAAAGAGTACCAAACATTCAATCAAGAGCGCTTTAACTGCATACTCAATAGGCAAGAATGAAATTCAAAACCTCTCAAAATATTAATTTGCGGTCACTAACCGCCCATTGTTTAAGTAAAACGTAACTTAAGAGACCGGGAATTTCGCTATATTGCGCAGTAGGGATTCCGCTAAGGAATCTATTAACCTTAGTTGTTCTGTTCATTAACGATGCTGCTAAATGAATCGAGCGTCTTTATCTCATTGCGTCGGCAAATGAACTTCAATGACAAACAGAATTAGGCGCAGCACCTTAAACACAAATTAAGTAAAGCACTGCAAAACTGAATATTTATAGATAATAACATTCAACAAGTGATTTTCGGGTTTAACTATTCAATCGCATATCAGCCGCCTGAATGTCAGCGTGTAAAACAATAGCCAAGGTCAAGTTGAAGTGCGAAACGGATGTAAGCGTCAAATTAAAACTGCTTAACAAGTTAAAAATCTAACAAACAAGAGATTGTGTGAAAATCCCTAGTTATCCAAAACCAAACCTGCACTGATTACATCCCATGCCATGAGGATTCCAGCCACAGCGACTTACAAGTCTAGTGGGTAAAAGACACTGCAATCCCTTATTAATTCGACTTCCTGTACGAGTAGTGGTCTTTGGCGATAATATAGTTTCTGCTCGGTGGTTTGACCCTTGGGCCATGTCCAAGCATCACGTCTTAGACTGGTCTTTTGTGCCTCAGGACTCTACAAAATATATGAGGCTTTTCATTTAATGCGCGTGCAAAATGTTATCTTACTTTATTACCTTCAAGATACATACGGATTGCGCAGACTCGACTCTTAATTCTGTTACTATCATGTGCAAATCTTGCTCCTCATAGAGTGAGGAACTAGTTTATGAGCCAGCTAGGAAATCATGATGCCGTTTGCAATAACAAATGGCCTTCATTGCATTATACTTTTCCACGCCTAGATTCTCTAGAGCCGCAAAAGCATTCGAGATCCAATTTGATCCCCAAATCAACAACTTGATTAATTCCATCTCCACGTTAACAGGGACCTGCTAACATCAATTATTAAGTTGGTCGGTTGTCGTCTTTATGTTTAGTTCATGAAAAGTGCACTTATCAATAGGTAAGCCTTTACGTGGCCGCTGACTCTCAGATCTCACCAGTTTTCTCTCGATAGTCGTGTATTACTCCATTTGAGTGATTGGAAATTCGGACTGACACAAAATTGCTGCACAGGAAACATAATCAAATGTTACGATTTAAGAGGATTGCGCATTTATGGAATCAAACTATGATAAAGCAAATCAAGACGAGTGAGTTGCTTTTTAAGATATTTGAAACCGACTTTTCGTTTGCCAGCCATTAAGTAGCGCCACTGCTTTCAACTTACTTAGACCCACTATTCAACAATATACTCCTCGAAATTAAAGATCATGTGAAGCCTTTGACACGATAGCTTCTGAGGCAGTTTAATCTACTTCTCTCTTGTTCTTTTAAGGCCATTTAATCTATGAACGAGTTATTGGAACGAACGTCATTTCCATTCCTAATCGAAATGGTGGTTGAAATGGTCCGTGATCGGAGCGCTGTTGAATAAATTGCTAAAATTATTAGCATCTACCCTTAGAAATTTGTCAATGTGATCTGCCAACATTCGGCACTGCTGGCAGGAGTGGACTACCGGTCCTATCTTTGTTGTCGCTTTGCAGGCATGTAAAGTGCGTCAAGTGCCTGCGTGATGGGCGGGTGCAGACTTTTGCGATGCCAAAAGTGTAAAATCAACGAGTAAGGCGGACAAAGACCGAACCTCATAAATGTGCATTTCAGAGCACTTAACTCACTCGTTTGAGGGACCAAGCGGTGCATCCTCGGATCATCCCGAACATCACTTTCAACTTTTTGCCATGGCATGTATTTGGACTGTTCGATGTCTAACATGTCGACATCCAATTCTTAACAATTTTAAAAAGGTATTTTAGTACCATTTTTGCAGCGATTTGAGACTTTCTAGCAGACGTTGAATAGTGTAACACTTGGCTGAAGACAAGGATTTTCTCATGTCTCGAAGGTCGCTCACTAGACAAAAACGAGATGACTGCCATAGGGACTACCGCCCCTATAGTCGGCCAAACAAACAAAGTATAACAGTTTTACTCAGCCCGTGTTGAAGACAATAACTTTTGAGGCTCCGTTGCACATACTGCTAAAACCCGGAGCACTCGATCAAATGCCAAAGAAGAGAGTGAATGAAGCGATTGCACTGTCTCACTTGTCAACCTCTTTCTTCTCCTCCGCCTACAGTGCGTGGCGGGCCCACTTGATCCCGAACAAAGCGTCTAGAATGCTCTACTTCTATTCAGGGCTGAGATTATCACCGGCTTCGTCTTTCTCAATTTATCAGTAGCAGTTGCACATCACAAGAACTGCCAGGGCACACTTTGCAGATGTAGATTAAGTGTTTGGTTAAGGTGACGTTCTTTGTTTGTGAGAATCAAATAAATATAATCACAAGGGGATGAAGAGGAGGAATGGGGCAAAACTTGATTGCATATTACTTATTTTGTGGTTTTTTAATATATTTTTGTGGCACGGCTTGAAGTAATTCACAATGTGCTGACTAAAAAGGATTCATTGCGACTTTGATTGTAATTGCAAATTTGTTGGACTCATAGAGACTTAAACCCTAACAACCTGTTTCCCATTTTTGGAGGTCACACGTAGCTGAATGGATCCGAAGACGAAGTCACTTGGATTAACGAAGGCGCATACCTTCCGCAAAACCCTTGGGTCAATGACCTCTGAGGTAGCTAATTCTGACCAACTCCCACAAATGAACCGTCTTGATTGGCATTTCCGTTGAGGAGCCATTGGCTCAGTGTTTTATTCATACTTTCCTAATCACTTTACACCACAGACGACGCTTGCTGGAAACAATTCAACTGGAGCGTTTGTCAGAATGACTTTTCATGCAACTCCAACACCTTGCACAGACCTGACCAATGCGAATCCAATGGTGTGCGGTAGCTCTCCAAGCAATAACATGACAGCGATTCTTGAAGCTTGTAATCTTCTAGCGGGTTTGAGGCACCAATTGCCATTAACTCCTGTAGGCAATCCAATCCAACAGGTTTCCAACAGGGTCCAAAGACCTTCATTAAGCTATTGGGTATCAGCATTTATTGGAATGCTTTTGACTTTTTATTCTACTCCGTTGGTATGGACTCTTTCTAACAGCTCAATGCGAGGCCGTGAGTCCGATGTGTCACTCAAATCGCAATCAATCTCTTATCTGTTAATCTTCTCGACTGGATACTACTGAAGTCCAAAATAATGTCCATCTTCACTACTGACAACTCACTTTCTAACGACCTTAACATATCAGTTTTGTTATGTACTACTTATAACATTAAAAAATACTTCATTAAGATTTTTTGGAAGATGGATTTTTACTCTGAGGCATCGTCCCAGCAACTCCGTATTGCTGTACACCGGAAATAATTCAACTAAATACCCAAGTCATTCTGAAATGGTTAAACGGTCATTTTCATGGGGACGGGTGCAGAACTGGTCTGTAGTAGTAGGCTCTGGCACTGTCTGAGTTTTTTACAAGAAAACTTGCCATTTCTTTCTTAAGGATGTCGAATTGTGCGCTTAAGGATGGGAGAGGAGGAAATTAGGTGCCATCGGCGGGGACCGACATTGGATGGCTTCTGAGCGAGTCGTGAAGGAGGGACTTTGATAAAAATCTTAAATATTTCTATTTTATTGGATGATGATCCCAAAACTTATAACCAAATACAACTACTTGAGTACCAGCTAAAGTTCCAAAACTTCAGCTCACTACCTCGAAATGCATTGTGTGCAAATTCCGGAAACTGGTTACTAACACATGTCAGTCGGCACTAGTAGACATGCAGCGTAATACGATTAGGCTTTGGGGCTTTCCTGTTGCTTCCGAAGTGGCTTAGAAGTCATGGTGAAGAGCAAAGGCACTCTGACACTGACTTCACCGCCAACAGCAGCCAAAATGTTGCAAGGCATATTCACTCATAAATGATGAGGCAAGCGACCGCTGCACTCTCGGCGTAGCTGTCAAGACCAAATACACCCTATGGGGACTGATTCTTTTGTTGTTTTCAAGCTGCAAGAAATTATAACTAGTTTTTATTATGGCCTAGCCATCGCTGAGATGGCACTGCCCTCACCACATCCTAACAATTTACACACTTCATTTTTTTGGCCTTTGTAATCACTTTCTCCACTCCTGGTGGCGAAAACATGATATTTCCTTGTAGTTCTTATACAGAAGCGACGTGCTTGGAAAGTAATGACTTGCCTCGCTCCAAATCTTTCATAAATTCTCTCTACCTCCGTTTTGTGCTCATTGATGGGAAATGACAGCTGTCAACTTAATGAGCAGTGCTGCAGCTTTCCAATTTTCAACTCTAAGGTTTCTCATTCTGCATCAACTACAGTGTCACTCACGAGGTCAAAAATGGGTTACAGGGCTGGTAATGCTTGCTGATGCACCTTGTGCTGGAAAGTTTTAGGTCTCTAAAACCACCAAAAGTTGCAAAGCGCCAAAGCGCTCCAAATTCACACTCTAATCCTCTACTTGAGCCAAAATTCACTTCCATGTGAACAAATAGTAAATGAGTACAAAGAAATGCTCATTTTCAATCATTGCAATGCATTTTTTGTACATTTATCCAAGTGATATGAAACAACATGTTTGCCTCATAGCCGCATTAATTCGTGAAACGACTTTGTCATTTGAGTTTATGCATTCGAATACCAGAGCTTTGCATTCGGACAGAATTTGGCCACTGATTACACAGTTAACTGCAAGGCTGAAGGCTGACTGTGGCGGAGTTTTTTATTGGTGTTGATATAATACTTGACAGCAAATTTATTTCACTCATTTTTACCGTATGGCAGCTACATTCCAGAAAGAAGGAAACAAATAAGTAAAGCTGGCAAAGTCTCTTCATGCCTTAGTCAGGTGGGAAGCGTTTCCTTGCTTAATTTGATTTGGAATAAGACCTCTCAGTGCTTTAAAGCCACGTCGAAGGCGAAACCTCTTCCGCCAGAGTCTGGATGGGCTGATTTTATGTCACCATGGGAGTGAAAATTCATGAGGGTGCAACCCTTAAGGACGAAAGTTCAACAGGTGGGATTTCTGTTTGCATAAAATGGTGAGGTCGAGATTAAAAGAAGTATACCACTCTGGGGTAGGAATGTGAGCTCTAATGGACAGATACTTGATAAATCTTTTGATAAAATATAATAGAGAAAAGCCTTCTTGACTGGTAAGATGATTTTCAAGGGGAAGAAAAATCGTCAACAGAGAGCATGCAAAATAGGGGCTGTAGAACCTTCGTTGCCCGCATTAAGGGATTATTCTGAAAATGGACCAAAAATAGAGCAAAAATTTGCAAATTTTAAGCAATACTTGATGCATTTAATTTGCATAAGCTTTGAATGAATTTGGTAGGTTGGCAGAGGTCTATTTTCTCAACCCCTCGAGTTGTCGAGTGCCATTTGCTGAGTGCGAAGAGGTATGCGATTTTCAACTGATTTGACCTTCAAACGTCTGTCCCAACCATTACTTGGTTATGGCACGCAAAGTATAACAACACTTACGTATAAATCAACCTTAACGAATTCTTAGACAACACGGTCGGTCTCTTTCGTTGGGTAGCGAGCGACATTTCCACTGTTTCCGTTGACTGACTGATATGCACTAAAGGGAAAGGCGAAATTGCAAACAGAAGAGACGGTCAAATGGGACGAAGTGAAAGTCATTGGGAATGGGAAAGCCTCGATCTGGTTCAGGCATGCCTTCACATTCCCTTCGTGCCCAAAATGTTATAAGATTTGGTGAACAGGAGTGCCTTCGCTAATAACTGCACATGAAGGATGAATCTTTGCATTTTTAAAATTCCTAAGAGCAATCACGATGTCAGTGTGCAGTGGCTCTGGGTGGGTCCAAGTGCCTTCAAAAGTGGATCGCATTATTTACCTTTCAGTAAAATGTGTGTTACCTGCCGAGGCCTACTTTATGCCAGGAGGAGAAGCAACGGTCCAACTGCAAGTGCACCGAAGCACTGCCTAGGCCGAACCAATTTAAACGATAAACGCTTAATTTAAAATTGTAGTAAGCAACCTTTTGGAATGTCATACAGACAATTCAACAGTCTTGACGGCATTGAAACGTCAATCAGGACAATCGTAATTGCACTGCTAATTTTACCACCTCCAATTTAGGTTTCGTTTAAATAGAATCAACAAAGTTGTAACACAGCTGGAACAGCTGTAGTTTTGTGTTAAAGCGAAGGAATCGCAAGTCAAGTTGGCATAAAGCAGTTAACTTATTCCACCAAAATTTGTCCAAGGCACTGGATCCATTTAGGCTGAGAGGAAAATTAGCAAACCTACTTTCAAACATCCATTGCAACGGACCTGCAGAGGTGGAGATCCAGAAGACGATGATGAGTGTTGTGTAGTGGAGTGGAGGACGCTGGTCCTCCACAAAACGCCTCCATTTGTTTCCTCTCCCGTACGATCGGAGTGCTGCAAATTCACCCTGCAGAGTGTTACGTTACCTTTAGGCAAATAATTAATTTTGTTTCAAACTGCGAAGTGCAATGGGTATCTGCTTGTTGGGGAGAGAGAAATTTAAAGTTTCAAGCATTCTAAGTGGTAATGAAACAGTTATTGCGTGCCTCGATGATTTTAGAAGTCTGTTCTCAAATGGTGTCATTGGCACCACAATAGCAACAACATCAGCAGGAGGACGTAAAATTTCGCGTTTTCCGACATCAGTAAAGCTCGGATTTGTGAGTTTCTAGGTAGGCAGGCCTCACATTTACATAGAGACAATGTGGCTTTAAGCTGAAAGCGTTTGCCTTCCGTGGCTTAGGATCGCCGTTGCGTCAAGTTTTGGCACATTTGATCGACAATTGATTGACCCACCTGTCGCATGAGGCAGTAAGGCAATAAATGTAAGAGAAACTTCTTTGGGTCCGCAATGCTAGACTCGCTGCTTTGGTGAGAAAGCGCCAAGTTTTATCACAAATCACGTTTTATAACTCTCAAAATTCACCCGATAAAGCAATTACTTTTAATTTTATAAAGCCATTGGAAGGATTTTATGGCTAAAAATAATTTTCCCACCCAAAGTTGTCGGTCCGAGTTGCAGTTGTGCAGCTGTCTTTGATCAGTATGCCAAGGCAATAATCTCGGAGGGCAGATTATTTCGTGTCATGAGGTGGAGATCGAAATCAAGAAAAATGTTCGCCCCTAGGACTGCCATTCCCCTCCTTAAAGTGAGTACCGTTCGACTTTGCTGTTAACGTTCCTTTCACGAGGCAGTCACATGCCTTTCCCAAACCGG
This sequence comes from Hydatigera taeniaeformis, assembly GCA_900622495.1. Lineage (NCBI taxonomy): Eukaryota > Metazoa > Platyhelminthes > Cestoda > Cyclophyllidea > Taeniidae > Hydatigera > Hydatigera taeniaeformis. The sequence continues at coordinate 13,084 of UYWX01020333.1, read as the reverse complement.
ACCGTTAATCGAAAATTTCAGCAGCGATATACATCTCATCCTCGCGATGAAATCATATTTTGGGAAGAGTAGATTATAATGTGCGGAATGATTCTCCGTAGAATCAGGCTTACCAGAGCTTCAACGTCGTTTAAAACTTTATTACATTTATTTTTGGGGTGGAAACCAGTGAGGAAACACCATTAAAGCGTGTTTGTACTGCTGCGGGACACAAGCAGAGCCGGACTTTGCTCAAGAACTCGAAATGCTACGCTCAACTTTGGGCGCTAGAGAATTGGCAGTTAAGCTACTTGCAAGGCAAAATGCGGGCATGAAAGGGAATCACGTAAAATTGTGTTTACGTGCTGAGATTGTATTGCTTTTACTAAGGCCCTTGCCTTCAGTGTTCAACTTAGAGCATAATTTTTGACACTCTCAAATTTTTGCAGACCCTTTTTTTCTATTTGAAGGGTAAAAAATACTTGCTTCAGGGGAGGATTTAAAAAAACACTGCTAACCTACTTGGGAAGAGCAGCAAGTGCGCAGAGGCGGGGCATCACTTAATGCCTCTGAACAACATCTCCACCTTAACCCAAATGATAGGCATGCCGTTACTTAATTTAAGCATTATTAAATGCCTTTTGAAGATGCAAGTGGTGTCGGGATTTTTATTTCGCTCAATAATCACAGCTGCAACCTGGAACGGCGCCATTGAGGTGGCGCAGAGGCGCTATCAAATAGCATTCAGCGCCTTTACAATCCCTTTGCTTAAAGCTAAGCAGTCAAGCAGAGTTTTGAAACCCTCGGTACATCGCTTGGATTGGCAGTTTTTGGAACACTCCAGACACTGCTGTTGTGAGGCCATTCTAAATCAACAACCCGTCTCCTGGAAATAAAAACAAATTAAAACCTCATTATTCTTTAGAAGTACTTTAGCTTTGCTCTGTGGGAAACACCCATTCCAGATTGATAGCTCTGATGCTTGGGAAAGCGGGTTCGCTTTGCAAAATCAGAAGCATTATAAAAGTGTATTCACTGCAGAAAAGGATATTTCCGAAAAAAAAAACACTTTAAAAGGCACTACTTAAGGGAATGGTAATGTCTTAGAGCTGCGACAGATCTCAGCATCAACAGACGGTTGCTTTGTTTAACTGAACAATAAGAACTGAGCTGAAGTGGGAGGAGATGCAGAACCTGACACAGAACAGTACTCCCTCACTTCCAAAAAAAGGGGCACCAACTTTTGTTTTTTTTGTTTCTGCTAGAGACGGTGCTTTAATCTGTTTATGTGGGCTTTTTGTGAGGCGCACCCCATAAAACACTGCACTTTGTTTGCCACGAGTGAGGTGAAACGAATCGTTTTGGCATTTGCGGAAAGCTAAAATTCTCTCCAAAGTGTCTTCTATTTTTGCGTAATACTGCTGCAAATCGTCAGAGGTGGGAGCAATATCTGTTGCAGTATAAGGTCGGCTTTGGAGCGGCAGCATAATAAAAGTCTTATATCAAACTGAAGCAAAAGGTAATTTCACAAACACATTGGAGCCGCCCTTCCAGAAAAAAATACCTACAACTGGTTAATGGAGCAGTTTGCAAGCGGTCATAATCAAACACTCCCAGTAGCAAATGTTCGTTCATCAAAACCGGAAGGCAGCAAATTGAATGGTTTAAGCAGGTAATGGCGAAACCATCACCTCAGATCCACGCTGAGAGTATATCTAAGCTTTGTTATTGCTGTTGTTGTAGGAAGAGCTGGGGGGCTTCAATGTTTCCCCAAATTTTTCTCTAAAATCGTACAATTTGTCTCCATAAAATGAAAACAAGTAAGTTTGCAGCCTTAAATTTGTGCAACTGCAAGAAGAACGACAGCGATCGTATTTTTGCCCCTTTTTTTAAAATAGGCTTGGAAATTGGCTGGTCTGTCCTGAAAGCACTTGACTAATCCGTGTTTCATCATGAATGCAAATGGATATCCACATTATTTTATGCGCTGAGAGGCGAAGCAACTATTTATGCCTCTAACGTACGGTTTTGGACACCTCATCATCTCAGGCCTTTTAAAAATTTCCAACAGGCAAAGTGCATGCAGCTTGATTGGGTGATTTCCCGTTTTTCACCAAATTTGTTAATCGTGCTTCGGGCGCAGAATATAAACCTTGTGCCATGATAAAATCTTTTACACTAAACTAATTGTAGCTTACCTCGAATAAATTGCAATCAAATTGTATAATTCGGCTTGCAGTTGGTTGGTTGGAAGATGTGATTGCTACTGCTTCGCATGTCCGTAAGGGATCTTGTAGCATTCTGAGAATTCCCAATAAACACTGGGAGAAATAATACTTGTCGAAACATATATAAAACAACAAAAAGGACAGGCACGTGGCTTTGAGCATGGCTTGAAGGTCGGTCGAGAAAGAGATCGCCTCCAATACAGACAGTCGAACAGCCAAAGTATTGCGATTGGCTCCTCGCCTCTTCTGGATGACGAGGAGGGGAACACTCAAGAGCCATTCATGCTGGTCATCACCTCTTGGATGAATGACCTGACCTCAGCATTTTGACCTTTCTTTGGTCAACTCAACTGAATTTGGGGTTTCTAACACCTCAGAAACAGTTATCAAGGACTGGGAATTCTGCCGAGCATCATGTCTGTCAAGGACCAGACGCTGAAACTGTAAACCAAAACAAAGTTTCAGTTGAAAAAATAGGATCTAACAGCCTCGTATGAGGCGCGTTCAGTGAAATGCCATGGATGATGGCTATAAATATGCGCGGTTGAAAACACTCTGATTTTAAACTTTACCAAGATAGTTTTATGCGATATTGTCCCACATGTTCATAATTTGTTTGCAGAACACATTGATGGGATTGAGTCCACAGGACTTTTCTGGCGTGAGGAAACTAAATGTTCGCACTTCGAGAAGCATGCGCTTCCCTTAAGAGTAGTGAAGACCGGAGTAGGAGTCGCAGCATAGTCGAGTTTGCTTATCGCTGCCACTATTGTAGCTTCTCGAGAAAGCTCCTCAATGGAGACTAGAGAGCACTATTCGTGGCCCAATGCATATAATTGGATGAAAAGGAAGGAGATGCATTTTCGAAGTGACTTGAAGACCAGCCCCGACTTTACAATCACTCATGTGAGGAGCGAATCAGTGCAGCACCAAATACGATTACTACAGGAAGGTGTTTGCGGACACATTAGTGTTGACCTGACCTTCCCACCTTTGAACTTTTTTCCAACTTCATACGATTATGCCAGTTGAGGAGGCCTTATTTATGCGTCACACTGCCATAAAGTTGATTTTGGTATATTAAATCAGCTTAACAGCTTTCTGAAAATAAATGAGACAATTTTGACAAACACATATCAAAATGAAGTGACAATCCCAAAGTATTTCCTGGTAATCTACTAATTACCAAGTTTCCCTCCTCAACTGCCACAAATATCACAGCAGTTACGGACAAAAGCACGACAGTAGTTAAAAAGGAACGTTAAATAATTTGAGGAGGTACACAGTTTTCCCTCATTTTTAGTAAACCATTTTTGATGTCTAAACGCAACAGTCGACACCACTTGGCATCGGCTTGACGATGTGGCCTCTAGGCTAAGCCGGCACTCCACTCCCTTTCCATGTTAGCAGAGGCCCTCATTTTTTATTACAGCTGAGAGCGCTTCTTGCAACAAGAAATTCTGACCAGCTTCAGGCTAGCCTGCTTCAAATTCAGTCTAACAAAATTTGAGGAATCATAACAACTGAGTCGGAAAAAACAATTATTCATTTATGCACAAAAGGACGACTAAAATGGAGGAAGAATCAACTCAACCGTTAGAGAGGTGGAGCAACATAATCACAGATTTATGAAAATCGAGGGCCACAAACATTTTCTTCCGGTCTCGTATAAAAAGAAGACCAAAGCGTTAAAACAAAGTTAGTTCTGATTGGTTTGGGCTGACCTTTAAGAGGATAAAAATGTCGTACCTTCAGTAGAACAGCCTCTACCTCACACCTTGTTGTCCTCAGTGTACTCCACACGCGTAATTCTGTAACAAATTAGGTTCATTAGTGCAAAGTGGGCAAAAAAATTTAACAAAATAAAATGGACTTGGAAACTCATTTCAGGATGCTGTACCACAAATGCACAGCGTTGCCTTTTGACGGAGGAAAAATTGACTGACAGTTAGTCCTAGCAAAAGAGGCTGCTTGTTCGAGCTACTTCTTCGAGGCGCCAAAATATGTTGCTCTTAGTGAAGATAAAGACTTACCTGCCATGGACGGAGTTTAGGCCAGCTTTCGTCAGCCGTAATGAGATTTTTACGAGGTGTTGAGGTTTGCATTTACTCGGGTGGACGGAGTTCCGGAAGACGGTGATTAACCTGGACTCTCCCTCGCATGTTTCCAGCACCAAATCTTGATGTCCTACGAACCTTATTCTTTTCACAGAACCTGCTGTTGGAACTGTGGATTGCTTAAAATTGCAGGTGCCGTCAATTCGCTACTGTACACATTGTGTTGAAACTCATGTGGTGTTGAGTTTCAATCGCTAATAAGAAAAGCCTTCTTTTGTGCTGTCAACGAGTGCGTAGAATGCATTACCCAAAAGTGGGTTTCTGATGTGGTTCTGATCTATCGACTGCAAAAGCTATTGTCTCAGCGAACATAAGTGAAAAGTTACTTTAAATATGGGTAAAATGAATTGCCCACCAAAATAAAAATGGAGAATTTCACTAACATTCTTGATCTTTCGATCAAAGCGCCTGGAAGAGGTGAGATTTTGGCAAGCTTTAAACATTTCCAACTTTAACTGACTACTAATATCCAAAATTTACAGCTGATAATAGGCAAAATAGGCTGATCTCTTCTCTGAACTCCCGATTGTAGTTGTAATGGAGGTAAAATTTTTTGGTGCTGGCAAAAGTACGAAGATTGAGTAGTGTAAAGAGGTAGTTTAATGGATTTTCCACGCTTCCTCCCTACGATTTTTAGTCAATCTTGCTTAATCTTTCGAAGTTATTTAGCAGACACCCAAGGCTCTACAACTAAACATTTAATGGGACGCCTATACACTTAACCTAGGCTAGTAAACTGAACGGTCCTTCTGCGCGCCACAAATTTAAAAAAAAGAGAGCATGGAAGCATCGCGCTTGGCATAAAGCATTTCTACACCGTAAACCATATAGGCCAGGAAATGCGTCTACAAAAAATTAGCAAACCTTTCATTCAATTGAGCTTCCATCCAATGGAGTTATCGAGGTGGCACATTTTTACAACACCGCGACTAAAATGCTCTGTTCTGTGTTTTAGGGAACAAGACTGGTTGACCACCACCACCACCACCACCACCACCACCACCACCACCACGAAATTTTCTCACCCAAGAGCTTCCATTAAAGTTACTTTTGTCAAACTACGCAATGCAAGACTGCTTTATAAATGCTGGACCAAAGTTTCCTCTTAATATTTTAGCAGCCACTCGAGAAACTGTATCAAAATTTTCCCAAATTGAGGTTAATCTAATCTCCATGCGTCGCTGAAGCCACACCTGGAATTAACACACACCGCAAATTTAATTCCCCTTTACTGACTTGCAAAGCTTAGTCCACGATTTTTGGGCGATGAGTTACGCTTTTTTGGCCTACTTTAGTCACTCATTCTGAGGGTCTTGTTAATCTACAAAAGCTCTTTGATTACACTGGGATTTGAGGAAGAGTTGTGTGATTGCGAAAATGGGAACTCACAATTTTGCCTCCAACAAAATCGGTGGAAGAGATGGCCATGTAACATCTAACCCGATGCTCTGATTACTTTTTTTCGCCATCACCTCGAAAGTAGCACTTATTGTGGAGCGTGAGGAAAACTTGATCGCAAAGAAACGTTTTGTAAAATGCCACCAAAAGACACAAAAATGTGACGAAAGTGGAAAGAGAGATAAGTAATTTAATGCCCATGTCACAGAAAATTTAACTTAGTGTTAAAGTTTAAAGGATTTTGAACAAATCTCCCTTCTATGAGCATATCTGCGTAACTAAAGTCAAAGCTGAGGGGAGGTTGGGTTTGTTCGCCAAGTCCTCGTCATTTTTAGAACCTTGGCGAATCCTCTACCCAAACACTTGGCAAGAGGACAGAAAGGGTACAACACATGGCTTTAAAGGTGAAAAGCGCAACGCCGTCGCTTGCTATCTTTTGACTACATTGTTGTGAAGAATAACAATCGGAAGAACCGACAGATTGGCGGATGAGCACTGTCTCTTAATCTGCCCATAGCGTCGCACCAGTCATTTTTATCAAAAGGCCTCCCTGAAGTTGCAACCAACAGAGTGCCCTTCACTTCCTTTAGAAAGAGGCACCTGGATCGCCATGAGGAGAGTTTTTCCATCATATTTTTGGCTTTGTGGAATAAAAGTGGATTTTCTGTTCAGCCGTACATAATTATGTCTGCAATAAAGGACGGAATTTTTTGTGGAACAAGGAAATCCCAAATGATAAGCATATCGAGGCAATCTTACAGGATGGAATTCACTCCAAAAGCACTCAATCTTTTATTTTGAGGTTTAGAAGTGAGTTACAAGGCAATAAAGATGGGACCTTCTTAGCTAGGTCCATCGGGTTTAGAAAAACTGATGCGTTTAATGTTTTAAAATAGGCTGTGGCGTTTAAATGTGCATACTTTATAATGATTTGTATTGAACTGTAAATCAGTTAATTTGTTGGCTAAACGTCTGCAGCATAAATGTTTAATCTTGTGGTACGGCGAAGCAAAGTGCCGAGCCAAGGTCTTTGGATTTCAGCGCTTCGCAGCAACCAGACCAGTCAAAGTTATTGAGGAATCAAAACTCAAAGGTTTGAGTAAGACTGTAGGGATCACTCGGAGGTCTGCATCTTAGTCGCTTCAATAACGCATTCCACATCGTCCTGCTGAACCGTGCTTCGCTTCTTTATTACGTCAATTACATTCACTCTTTTGGTACTCCTCGACTTGTCAAAATAATCTAAAAGAACAAAAAAACGAGCACAGGGAGATCATTTCACACCCAAAGTTACTGCTTTTTTGACGTCTACTTGCAAAGATATTGCAACGAAAAGCATAGAAATTGTGCGCATAGTTTTCGCATTGGCGGCACTGTGTAAAGGCGACAGCTAAGAGAAGTTTGAGCAGGCGATAGAACGTGAACGTTGTGCCCCAGTTTAACCACTTTATGAATGTTGGCTGCATTTACCTAAATGCAGGTAACTTTCATAGGTGACAGTCGAACGTGGGGGACGAGTCTAAGCTACAGAATTCCGATGAGTTAACTGTTATAATTACTCAGCTGAAAGCTACATTTTAAAAGAATTGAGTTGAGCCCATCTACGGCGCAAGTGTTTGAGCAAGCAACAACATCTTCACTTCCAGCGAACGTTCGTCTCTTAGCTATTAACATTCCAAATTAGCATGACTTTGTGGTGACCTTTTTTTTACTACTAGCAAAGTCACCCTTTCTTTTGAGACCTTCTTTAACTACGCCATTGAAGCAAACCAACAGTTCAGTATTTTTGGCAGTGGAAGGTCACTTGCAACGGACCTAAGTTATTTCGCTCCTTCAAATGTATTCGTGAAGGGCTAATGGAGGGGACGCCCACCTCGTGTTCGCGGTTTAACCCTTTTTTTGCTAGTTTTGCCACAGTGGCCATGGAGAGTGGTTCCATTATCCCTGCATTAGGTTTGCGTAAAAACATCAACATTGACTGGCCTTGAGATACTTCATACTTATTTTTTTACAAAAAGATATGAAAGATCTTCTTAACTCACTGATTAGCATCTGGAAACACTATTTAGTAAGAATTTGCAAACTAACGATTTTGCACGACTTTCCGAGGCATCCATTTATGGATCCGTTGTATTTGTCCCCATCGGTATAACATTTGGGACTCCGCGACAGTTGTCGCTCCTTACCCTAAAAACGTCAGTCATTACCGCTTTCTCCTAAAGAAGGCCATTTTGTATTGTGCATGATTAACGTGTTTTCGCTCTGCTTCCTTCATTGGGACTTCGCCGCCAACACCTCTTTTCCTTCGCCCGTCCTCGACTGCTGTTTGCAGAGGCAAGACGAATGACGGTCTAGCATGGACTCGAAGTGTTAAAAAAATGTCGTGACCGATAGTATTTGAAGACGCTTGCCGAAAAATTGAGGCTGTATTGCAATTTTAAATGGTTTTTCATCGTTTTAGCTAACTCAAATCTCCGACAGTAAAGCTTCTCTACTTTGATTTCCCCTACCTCTCCTTTAATTTTGTCTTTCACTGCAATCACTGCACCGACGTTCTGTTGTCTTCAGTTGAGCTTTGCTGTCAACACTGATGGCAATTTATTCACATTTCTACAGTACGGTAATGTAAGGAGATGTTTTTCGTCAAATGGTAATGGGAGTTCTACCACAACAGGATCCTCCTCATCCACGTCGATAACTGGTGCTTTGGTTGCCACCATTTGAGGTTAACTGACAGGAATTCAGATGAGAGAATTCGGTCGTGCCATGAAGCTGTCTCATCCCATGGAACAACTTTTTCGAAGGTCCATGCAAAAAGGGTACTGTGTTAAAACTCCGGAAAAAACACGAAAAAATATTAGCACATTAAACGAAACCTAGAAATGGTACTGTGCTAAGGTAGTTATTTGCTGCATCCTTCGATTTGGTTTAAAAGGGGGATTCAATGGCTCTGTCACTCAACTTCCGCACGGTGAACTGCATCATGCACTACCCCAGTAACAGCTTTAAGGAGGATGGGCTTAGGCCTCAAAAAGGTTATAAGACCAAGTTTTTGCGGTTAGTGAAGTCCGACGGTAAAACCAAGTCGCTGAGTTTCCATAAAAACAGTGAATTTTGTGATTTGTGGGGATCTTAAATCAATCGCTTCATTTTTAAACTGGAGGCGATGTTTAGTCAATGGAAATATGGTCTCCATGGCTTGAAACCATATCTTGAATAAAAACCTCATTGATGGAACCCGTAAACACCTTGTAAACACATTCTGACTTTAAAAAAGAGGAAAAAGCATGGTGTACGCAAAAAATAACTTGACTAAGAAACCTCGAATTAATTTGTGCCGCAGCAGTTGCCTGCCCAACTCTTTGTTTCGAGTGTCCTGACGCAAAAGATTTTGCCTTTGCGCCTTCACTTGGTGGGATGGTCTTTGATTTGTGTCGACACCTTGGTAATTCCTCTAACTGTCCGTGTCACATTTTGTCCCCCTATTACAACACCTCATACAATTTAGAAGGATTTCTGGTCCAACAATCCCTCATTACGGATGCACAAAGCACCGCACATCGCAGTCACCGACGTTTTTTAAGTACTGACACAAACTTGGCTAAGCTTTCTGCAATGGTTGTGCCATTTTTTCTAAGGTAAATTGCTAAATAATCGGAACTATCAAAATTGCCATTTTTTCTTTCCTCCTCCGATTTTGTTTAGGGATAATAACTTTAACAAACGGTCTTGTCTGACCTTTTTTGACATACAACAAAACAATGCAAGCACACCACCCAGGCCTGATATTTCTTGCATAGCTTTAAATGTAAACACATGAAGCTCTCCTTGAAGGTTGGTTAGCGCTTGACGACAGCGAAGCCAGAAATGGTGCTGCACGTCGTGCTGTTTATTTGCACCTCTGTGCAGATGACAGTCACAGGCTTGGCCAACGACTTGGGGTGGTCTGGAATCTCCGCCTTTGGCAACCAGCAGTCCCAAATTTTTCCACTTGCAGAAAAATTTCATTCCACCTGAATGTTATGTTCCCTCTTTTTCTTTGGCGAAAGGACCTAAGGACACTACATTGTTGGCATTGAGTTGGTAAACATTGCTCTACTGGACATTTGGCTTGATTTATGCAGACTGTGATTATGTTTAGCAGGAAGGAAGTTAAGCGTTTACTATTCAACAACTTTTTGTTAGGTTAATTTTAGTTTTTAAGTACTACCACTTATTTGGCCATGCCAGAAGCTTTAGGGCATTCTCTCTGGCAACATGCATTCTACCCGACGCCCGTATCTGTCTTTGCACACCAGAAACTCTCAATGCGCTATCATCATCTGTATCATTTCGACAAGTTTATAAGCGAGCAAAATTTCTGCTTAACTTAGCCTTATAAGGCAGGTTTTTTCAAAGAAAGGAGCGTGAGTGGCTTAGTCTCGATAAAACATCAAAGCAAGGGACCACAGTAGATAATTCTTAGTCTAGTTGGGTCGAAATGATTTCGGTGAGTTTTTAACCACCTCTAGAGTTATTAAGTTGTTGATTATACAGAATGGTGAGGTCTTATTCATGTCAACAAAGTCCTCTGTGCACGGTCGGAATTATGCCAAATTAAGAAAACATTTGAAGCCAAGAGGCCTTTACGAATCCATGAGTAAATCGGCTCCTCTTTCCGGGTAACGCATGGAGCAAGTTGCAAGTAAAAGAGCCAGAGCCTTGGTCTGCGAAGCTGGTGATGTTTCGTTTTTATGCAATGCCTTCATTTTATTCACTGCATAAAATAGTGTAAAAAAAGGAAAACTTTGGGGTGCAATCTGTATGTATCAACATAACACCACCATATAAAATGAAAGCAGTTTCCAAGTCGCACAATGAAACATCACTGAATCCACCTGTGTGCAAACCACCACAGATCCGCTCTGCGCTGTGTGCATGAAAAGGGAGTGCACTTAATTCTATGGCAGATACGAGCCTAATCAACCCACTAACCGGTCCTAAAAGCACTCCATCAGCGCAGTCCTGAAATTAAACGTACTGTTCAGCGCGGCATGAGTGTACGGGGACGGTGCCATGCGGGAATCGCCTTCAAGCCCATCGCACTAACTTTGATGAGCGGTATTAAATGAACAACAAAAGTGCACTACGTATGAGTAGATGACAAAATTAGCAGACATCTTGAATGGCTTTTTATCCGCCCTATCACATGTCAGTGAGGAGATAACTAAACACAGCCGAAATTCGCTGGTTGCCTTCGAATTCTACCATCGACATGTGTCTATGTCCAATTCCAAAAAGTTTAGTTTGGAACCGTTAGTAGAAGTAAGGGTCTTTCCAGGAGACAAATAAAGGACAACAATAAATGCTGACTAACTCTGCTTGATTAAATTTATTTCAGTCTCTCAAGCAAGGATTTCCACCAGAATCAAGCAATCAGTACACATTAATAAAGTGCACTTACAGCTTTGTCGTGAAGGACTTACATTCCTTACAAGACCAGATTCTCCCAGGCACGATTGAAGGCAATCCAATTCAACATGCTGCAATATTTGGTTGAATTGGTAACGTGTACCACACTTATAAATAAAAAATGCAGTGAGGATGAAGGAAGAACATGCCAACAGCTACCTCGGCCGCGTAGAATCCACAATATGTTGAAACTTCTATAGAGGCGCTTTCTTTCGTAGTCAAGTAGCATTTCTACGTATCACCGCAAGTGAATAGCCGTGAGTTGAGATGCTGATAAAGGCAGCGAGAGATGCTGTCCTCTCACTAAAGAGCGGACAAACTCCAGACCACTAAATGTACCGTCGCACACCAGGATGGGGGGAGGGAGTGGACGTGGTCGTTAAAGTTCCTCAATACCCAAATTTGCGCCACTAGAAGTGTTGACTGATCCATGTCAGTGGATAAAGTTTACGCTAAACAGCGATAAATAAAGGGTTTTGGGTGTCACTTTAATTTTATATGTTTGCAATTTAATCTTCAACTCAGTACAACGGAGGTTAATAAAAATCCAAAATAGAGACTAAAATGAATCCCTTGAACACTGACTGTAAAGGAGCACCTGCATAACAAGAGTTTTTGGAAAGTCAAACAAATTGGAAGAGGTAAAGATCAGAAGGCTCGATGTCAGCATAAAAATCTAACAAAGAATTACATAACAAAGAGAAAAGTTGTTTGAGTTCGCCTCTTTTAGGTAGCCAAAACTAAATTATTCACGAAGATGGTTCAAAATCTCACAAAAACAGTATTAATAACAAAAAGAGGGAATAAAAAACAGATGGACG